>VCJN01002633.1:0-34763 GCA_006384855.1 Tetraselmis striata
CTACTTCCTGTGTCGACTTGCTCGCAAGCTACAAGCTGCATTTGCTTTGCTGCATGAAGCTTTGGTGTGCCTGAGTACTTGCAAGTGCAGCGTAATGTGCAGGCGATTCCCAAGCACGAAAGGGCCGAGGTGCAAAAGATGGCTAACCACGCCAACGAGGCTGTCTCGACTCATTGAAGTGCTTTTCAGACATCTCTCGGCTATCGACGAGGAGCACCGCCTCGCTGTCGAGACTGCCAAAAGGAGGCAAGCCAAACATCAAGAACCAAAACGCGTCGCTACGATAATGTATTCATGGTCGTTGTCATAATTATGCCGACCTTCACAAACACGTGGTCACGCCAACAACGGAGCGTCGACCGGCTCTTCCCCGAGTCTCCCCTATTGCTCAGAACAGCTTGCCCAATCGCCGACCCAAAAAAAGAGTCGCTTCTCTGGTGAGTGCGCCAAATGCGGCAAAAAGGCCACTCAATTTTATGAATGCCCGCCATGCGTCCGAACATGATAAAGAACAAGTTGTCAAAGCCAATTGTGGCTGCTAACAAGCTAGCCAAGCAAGTCGACAAGATCGACTTACACAAAAAACAAATGACGATGTTGGCGGCATGCCAACTTGTGCCTCTAATGTAATTGAGACAATTGACACTGACATGTCGCCGAGTCCATGCAAACATGCATGCACTGCTAAACTGTCTGCTCAGCCCCTGCATGAGATCGAGGATTCAGCAGAATGCGTACCAATAACATAATCACAAGAATAACACTGAAACTTACAAATATGCAAAACCAAATGCATGTCCAAATGACTATGATGTGTTTGACCAAGCATAATTCAAGCGACTGAATTAGGCCTATGGTCCAGTCACTTTTTAATGCCTGTGCCTCAGCATATGATGCTGTCTGTTCAGATTATTGCAGTTGCTGAAAAAACATTTTTGAAACAGGACATCAATAGGTAAAATCGCGTTCATCAATCCAGTGTATGATGACACAACCCTGCCCAGCTTGCAACAATTTGAGATGCAAAGACAAGAGTCAACCTTCGACACGAGAGGTATTATTGCTATGCCCACATGGTCCTCACAATTAGGACAATCCTGGAAACCGCTGCTTTTAAAATATAAGAAAATTCACATCTACCCGCCTGGAACATATATGTTTCACACGCCCAGTTCAGCAACTGATACTGAACCTGTGGGACCCACTGAGTGGTATGTTGATGTCTACCTGGCTGACTATACTGTTGAGGAACGTTCAGCCCAGGCAATTAATGATGTCGTTACCACTGAAGAACTCAAAACCATGCTGGCTGAACAGCAAGGTAAGGAATATAAACCAAAAGCCACAAAGTCCCATCAGTCACGTTTGATGACAGAAAAGTGTCTTGTTATCAGCAAGTCTGGTCATGATTTATTGCTGTTACACCCCACATGTGCTGAATTTAATATAACACCTTCAGTACTGGTTGACAGCGGTGCTACTTTGAACTTTGCCAGCACCAAGTACGTCAAAGGAAATAAAATACCAACTACACCACTTCAGAATAAAGTAAGAGTTATTCTTGCTGATGGTAGAATGGTTCTCGCTTAACAAAAAATACCCTTGAGTTGAATATCAACAATTACAATACCCATAGACTTCGCAGTCATGCCGTTTCAGAATAATTTACATCTGGTTTCAGGGATGCAATTCCTGAAACGACACAACCCACATGTTGATTGGGAATCTGTTCTGATGACATTTCCCACAGGACTGAAAGTCCAATGTCAAACAGAGCCCCGCCAGGCTAGTGTCAGAATAGTTCATGCTAATGCCATGGCCAGAGGGATTACCAAGCATGACCGTGGCACAGTTTACTTATGCGCCATTGTTAAACAATACAATGCCACCAAAGAGAGTGATGATATAGATATTGATGATGAGATAAATACAATTGACACTGACCAGTCTGCAGCTTATACCGCTCAGATCAGAGACTTATTGCGAAAGCATAAACCAATATGCTCTCCACTTGACAACCTTCCACAATTACGCTCTGGTCTTGATCATGAGATCCCTCTTTTTCCTAATGCTCAAGTTCATGCAGGAAAAATATACAGATTACCACCTGCAAAATTAGAGGAACTAAGACCAACTGAATTATTTTCTTGAGAAACAGTTTATACATGAGTCCTTCTCTCCATATGCAGCTCTGTCCTCTTCGCCCACAAGGCCAATGGTGGTATGCGCATGTGCGTTGACTACCGCCAATTGAATATAAAGACACCAAAAAGGTTGAGTTCCCTGTTCCACCTGCTGATGCATTACTTGATATGTTGCATGGTGCTACTGTCTATTCAGCTCTTGATCTCGCCTTAGGTCATCACAAACTCCGGATTAATCCACCTGATGTTCCTAAGACAGCGTTTAGAACTGTCTATGGTCAATTCGAGTGGCTATAAATGCCATTTGGACTCACCAGTGCTCCCTCCTCTTTTCAACGCCTGATGACATCTATACTCCAGCCACACAAGCATACCTGTATACTTGTATATCTGGATGATGTCTTGATTTTTAGCAACTATCTTGAGGAACATTTGCATTATTTGGACACATGTCTTACTATGCTCGAGTCTAATGACATTAGACTACGATAACAGAAATGCTGGTTTGACAAAATGAACCGAATACCTCGGACATATGGTATCACATGCTGGCCTAAGACCCTCGCCTAATGAAATTACGGTTGTTCAGGATTGGCCCAGGCCTAAGAACGTTCAGAATGTCCAACAATATCTTGATTTCTGCATTTTTTACCGACGCAATGTGCGCAATTATTCTGCTATTGCATCACCGTTATATGCCCTCACCAGAAAGGATAATATATTTGATTGGACTGTTGAATGCCAAGCTGCATTTGTAAAACTGAAGCAAGCCTTGTGCCAGTCCCCAGTGCTGGCAAGCCCTGTCACCGGCAAAGATGCTGAGTTTGTAGTGGCTACTGACGCCAAAAAATATGCCTAAGGTGCAGTTCTGCTCCAAACTGATGCTGATGGCCACTTACACCCCTGCAGCTATTATGCAAAGACATTGCAGGCTGCATAGACGAATTATCCCACCTATGACCAAGAGCTCTTGGGTGTGGTATATGCTCTGAAAGAATGGCGATGCTATTTGGAAGGCAGTCGCCGTATTACAGTTGTAACTGACCATGCCACATTGAGGCATTTGCCCACACACGAAGGACTAGGCAGACGCCATGCCCTATTTTATGGTTACATGAGATTTCACCATACATGGCAGTCACCCACAGACTAATGAACATGTGTTGCAGATATTATGTCGCAAAGGCGCTGACAATGAGGCCGATGCTCTTTCTCGCCGCCTTGACTTGCATTATGCATTGACTGAATATGAAAACCAGTTGGTCGAAGCTGACCTCGAACAAATATTACTATTTGTAGGACTATTTGTCATCAATGTCCGCCTTGCAGATTGACAGCAAGCTGATCAACAAGATCAAAGGCTGCCTACATCACAGATATTGCCTACAACCATGGACGCACTCTTACAGGTGTGCGACAGGATGAGACTGATGGTCTCTACTACATGGCAGATAAGGTATGTATACCCAATGATTCTGAATTGAGAAAACTCATCATTGAGGAGTATAATGTTGGTAATGGACACCCCAACCATACCCGCACTCTTGCCAACATACTGCGTATGTTTTGGTGAAATACCACAGTTAAACATTACTGCAAACACTGTGATACTTGCGTTAGAATCAAATAAGCGACTACCACCAAGCCTTATTATGGTTCTTTGTTTCCCTTGCCAAAGGCAACCAAGCCTTGGGAGATAATCTCTATGGATTTTATAACCAACTTGCCTGACGTGGATGGCTATGATGCTATTGCTACGTTTGTTGATACATTCACCGAACAGTCACATTTTGTGCCATGCAATGTTAAGATCGATGCGACACGGTTGGCCAGATTATATTTGGACAATATTTACAGACACCATGGTCTCATCAGATTTATCATCTCTGACAGAGATCCCATGTTCACTTCAGTGTTCTGGAAATCATTGTTTACAACTCTGCAAACTAAGCTAAATCTTTACAGACACCATGGTCTCAGCAGATGTATCATCTCTGACAGAGATCCCAGGTTCACTTCAGTGTTCTGGAAATCATGGTTTACAACTCTGCAAACTAAGCTAATTCTTTCCAGGAATTACCACCCGCAGACGGATGGTCAGACTGAACGCACCCACAGAACTATTGAGCAAATATTACGTGCGTTTGTTCACAAGCAACATGACTCTTGGTTAAGTCATTTTGGCTCTTGCTGAATTTTCTTACAACAATTCAGTCCATTCAACAACACATTATGCCCCTTTTGAGGCAATTTATGGCATGATGCCACTGACACCACCTGATCTGATTGCTACTGCCAACCAAGATGCACGCAACACCGTTGCAAATATTCAGGATATTCACATGCTGATTACTGAGCAATTGAAGCTTGCTGATGAATATCAAAAGGTCTATGCCAACCGCAAAACCATCCCTATTGAGTTCGCAGAAGGAAACAAAGTCTGGCTCTCGACGGAGCACTTGCTTATACGCAACCAGCCGGCACGCAAGTTCCGACAGCGCTACATCGGCCCGTACCCGGTCACGGCCAAGATCTCCGGCCACGCGTATCGTCTGCGCCTGCCGCCCACGTTCGGCGGCCAAAATGTGTTTCACATCAGTCGACTCCGCCAGTGCGTCAACCCAGACGCACAGCCCGATGCAATCGATCCCGTCCAGTGTGGAGCCCCCCGTCGACGAGTTCGTCGTTGAACGCGTGCTCGACTTCTCTATCGAGCGCCGCAAGGATCTGTTCAAGCGGGGACTCTGCCTCGTTTTTCTGGTGCGTTGATTGGCTTAACTACGACTGAAGTCACGACAGCTAAGAGCCATATAGCGCGCTGCGACGTGTCGAGGCGCTACACGACTTCGCGAGGGCGAGCCGACATATGCAAGACACGCTACGCTCAAAGGAATACGCCAACATGCGAGCGTGTCGCGTATTCCAAAGTCCATCCCGGAGCGTTGACACCTACTGATGATGTTGTTGTTGCTATATCACGCTTCCACCGCCAACCGACATCTGCGCCAGGCCTTCGGCAACGCGAACAAACATTTTCCAATTCGTTTCGTTCTGGATTTTTCCGAGGGGTGGGAATGTTAGGGTTACGCCTAGCGACTACCCTAGTACCACCACAAACCTGCGACGCTGAGATTATGGCCAAGTAATTGTACATGTACTGTTGTACCGATATTTCAAGCAGACCATTACTGGTACGGCCACAACCAGACGCCAGTATTATTTCTTGTATCATCTTGTACGCGTTATAACCATCTTAACTATCAGGATACTAGCTGCCTATCCGCGGTGCCGAGTCGGACCGCTATAGAATAAATGTCCAGTGCCACCAGCATGTTGTAAGAGATTACATTCTGCACCCAACTTACTTCGCCAAACACTACGAGTAGAGCCATGTTTCATTAAGTACTGCCACGAGTACTTACAAATCCGGTCCCTCTCTGCGAATTCCAAGCCGTCGAGGGGTCCGCCGGGGTAGCGTCCTCGGCCTCATCATGTTCGCCGCCGTATCGTCGCTGCCCGAGTGTATGCTCGCATGGCCGCGGTTGCCCCCAGTCACTCAGTGTTGGCGGATTTCTCTGACGACATCAACCTAGTCGGCACTGGTGACGGACTTGCGCTTGCCACGTGGGTGGCCCCGTCCGCTTTTGCCGCCGTTGGGTTAAGCGTCACCATTCGGAAACGATAGGCGTATTGTCAGCTTGGATCTTCGTCCCCGTTCGGCGCCCTTCCTTTTGGGCATTTGTTGCATAGTGTTGCAGCCTCCTCGTCCGGAATCAAGGTGCTTGGTGCCCCTGTGGGCTCGGCCACTTTCGCCCGGGACATGTTTCGACAAATTCGAAAAGAATCACCAATTCGGCTCCCGGCTTATCGGTTTGGCCGACCACTTCCACTCCCACACTGCTACTCGTTTGCGGTTTGCTGCAAGTTTGCGGCCGTCGTTTCGGCCACCACCTCCGCTCCACGCCTCGGGCCTTGGGTTGCTCTGAGGAATATGGCGACATAATACGTCCTTCCTTGAAGATGCAGCCGCCGCCGCATTTTCAACGCTCGCCGGCATATGGGGTATTAGCCCCGACCTCTTGGATGCGCCCTCCATGCGCACGCAGCTGTCCGTCCCGGTCCAATTTGGGGGCCTCGGCATCGGCGATAATGTGGTCATCGCAGATGCCTCCCACATCGGCGTTGCCGCCCTTGTGGCTGGCCAACGTGTGATTTCCTCCGTGCTCAACACGCCACCCTGAGCGCCCCCGGCGCGTTCCTTTCCGACCCGTCCGGCGTATTCAGCCTTCATAGCATGTACCTTGTTGGGGCGTCCTCGATCCATCAGGCTTTGGCCACCCCAACGTTGGAGCCCGATGCCGGCGCCAACGTGTCGGCGCCAATGTGGGCTGTCGAGCTTCGCGCTGCTCATACCCGTGTCGTTGACGAGTGTGGAGACGCGGTGCTCGAGGATCTAGCGGGGCTGTTAGCCTCTGCCCTAAAACTGCTTCCCTCCAAGCGCCCCCACGTTGCCCGTGCCGGTTGCTCGGCCGCTGGGGTTGAGCCGGCGTTTGCGATGCGCTCGGCGGCCGACCTCCAAGCTATCCCGCATTACTCGGACTTCCCCTTGCACTCCATGCGGATTGTCCAGGAAACCCTGAGCCACCGCATTCACACGGTCCGCTTCGCAAAGCTTGCTGCGCGTATGCCTACAAGCGGCCCTGACAGCAACCGCGTCCGAGGCCGCCTCTTACGCGCTGCGACAGCGTTCCTAGTGACTGATCCTCCAAGTGAGGGTCGCCTTGAGGAAGTCCGTGAGCGTTCCCCTGAGTACTACGATTCCATGTTCCGTGTTGCCGCTTGCCGCCCATTTGGCCTTCCGGCGGCTCCCGTCCCCCCCCCATGCGAGCCATGCCCTTGGCGAGCCATGCCCATGCTTTTTGCTCGTTCTCGGTACAAGGTATGCTTGCCCGTTTTGAAGATGTTGGCATGGATTTCACTCCTTCAACTTGGGCGGTCGCGTCACGTGGCACGTTGCTCTGGGGGCGACTCCAATCACGCCGCACACGAGTGGGCGGCACATGGCCTTTCCGATGTTTGCCACGACGTGAAATCCGCGTTGGGCGTGGGTGTCCGGATCCTCACGGACCCGTCGGTGCTTGTTTCTCTTCCGATGGGCATTGACGGCCGGCCGGCCGATGTTGGGCTTTTTGGGTATGGTGGTATCCGCGGGAACACGGTTGCTGTCGATACCACCATTGCCCCTATCCTCGGCGTGTCAAGCTCGGATCCAACGATTGCATTGCGGGCTGCAGAGCGCCACAAAATCCAGAAGTATGACGAGGGTGTCCGAAACGCCGCCGGCATGCTTCGCTTTGTTCCTTTCGCCGTTTCCGAGTTTGGCTTGCGGGCCCCGCACGCTGAGGCCTTCTTGGTGGAGCTCGCGAAAGCTAGCCACACACACACTGGCCAAAAAACTCGGCCAGCTCTTGTATGCGTGGCGCCGCCGTTTCTCCTTGCTCATCAACATGGCACGTGCATACAGCGTTCTTGGCGGGGTCGCGGCCGCGCGCGCGGCACGTGATGGTGCTCATGTGCCTGCGTTGCGTCTCTCGTCGGCATGTGCTGCTATGACCCGTCCTCACCGCGGATGATAGCCTACCCCTTTGGTTCCTGACAGCTTGGCGACTTCGTGGTTCCCTTGGCTCCTCCTTGGTTCGTGGCTCCGTGGGCTCCTGCTCGACCTTGGTTTCAGGGTTATGTCTCTCTTTTGCTGGCAACCTTTCATAGTTGCTGTTAGTCCCGTTTGTAGTGCGCATTTGCCAAAGCCCTTCTGTCATAAACATAAGTTTAGAACACATCGCGACTTTAAATACTGTGCTATCGAGTACACTCATAATAGAAAAAAACGAATGAACTTTGTCCCACGCTCAATTTCATGACCAGTGGCCCGTAGTGGTCCGTATGGGCTATGAGGCCATGAATTGACCCGGTCATTATTTGTAGAACCTTGATATCCAGGCTGCCGGAGCACATGAATAGCGCGCAGCCCTATTCAAGTACTTCGAAAAAAGCTTCGTGTACATGAATGTCGGTCCGGTTATATGAGGCTTACCATAGTAGAGCACTTTTCCCAAAAGTGTTTTGCATCGTTTGCCCTCGTCAGCCGAGCGGGAGCAAAAAGGTTATATTTACGTATCTTCGTATGGTATCGTATAACATATCACAAAAAGTGGAATCGTACTAGATGTACACGCATGTGGCATTGATTACGGTGTGTACGAGGCCGGTGATCTATCGTGTGTATGCTTCTATGATTGGCTGGTGTGATGACACGGATGAATGTGTTGAAATTGGGTGGTGGTTATCGGCACCAGCTTGCGCGGTGTGATCGGGATATGTATGCACAATGTCGTGTACGTGCTTGGACGAAATGACAAACCCAAATTGTGTTCGTGCTGAGGTGACGTTTTCCGTTAATCTGATTAGTGTATATCATATGGCAAATATGAACAAGGCAGGAGCACCGTACACGCACCGTTCGCGTCCTTGCTTGTACCTGCTAGTCGGGTGGCACTCGCCAGTGGACCAATTGTGTTCCGTTCCAGGTAGGATCTTCCAGCGCGACACCCGCTCTCTCCAGCCGCGCTCTCACCCAACGCTCTCACCCAACACGGGCGTTTTTAGCGGGAGGCAGCGGCTAATCTCGCTCCCGTGTAGGCAGGAGTAAGCACCTAAGGCCGCGCTGAGGGGCGGCAGAGTACAACAACCAGCGATTTGCACGGTCGCAACTGCAAAAAAAATCGCAGGCACCTAACTCCCACCAGCAACCCGCCGCCACATACGCGTACTGCAACGCCCATCCCACCTGTTCCTCACCGGCCTCCCCGCCGGCACGGACGATTCCACCCATGTGGCCCTACTATTCGGCGATTTGGTGGCCCAACATCAAGCTATGGACGAAGAGTGGAACGGACGGACTGTGACGAATCTAATCCGCACCCTCAGCCCCAAAATGGGTGTCCAAATCCTACCGGCAGACGTCCGGGTGGTGACTCGCCGCCCTCCTAAGCCCACCGCCGCTGACCCAACCGGATCGAGTGACACCAGGCTTCCCACTACCACTAGGGTCCGTCATCCTGCGGTTGGCCCGCCGAGAAACGGCCGCTAGCGTTTGGCAGACCCAATGGACAGGGGAGGGCACAACAATCCTCGATCGCTAGGTCCGCCGCTTTTCCACCATGTTGCTCGGAGCGCCGCACATCGACGACATCGAGCGCCCGGTACACCAGGTGTGGCTCCGCTCCCCCTCGTTCAGGGGCCTTACAACGGCTGACATGTAGCAGCACCTGGCGGAGGGCCTCCTCCCGGCGTACGACCAACCCCAACCAGGCGAAACGGCGGTAGACCAATCGACGGAAACGTCAGCATACAATTTGGCACGCGCCGGCGTGAGAGCCTGGGCCGAATACGAGGCCGACACAGACGCAGACGACGCCGTCAGCTGCCCCCCGACCCGCACCCTATTGGCCTTCCTGGAAGTCCGCGAGGTGTGGAAGGCCCGCCGCTCGGCCGACTCGGTGCGACTCGAACTCCTTGATCCCGATGCGGCGCGCCTACTACATGATGTGTGCCGCGATGCCGTACTGGCGCTGCCGTTTGGCGACCAGACGCAGGGCCGAGCGGTGGTGTAGGTCACCGTCGAACACAGCGAAGAACGCAAGGACCCGCCAACCCACCCCACACCAAGGAGTGCTGCCCCCAGCCATGTCCAAGCATTTCTTCCGATGCGCGCTGACGGCCGAAGCGATCTACACCGGTCCCCTAGCCAACTTGGAGCTGCCGACGGTCGAGCAGCTAGCAGAGGCCATCGCAGCCACCATCAGCATGCGTATCAACACACCCCCGGAGCTGCAGCACGCCCAATGGCTGACGGACACCATGCTTGATGGCTGCTGGCGTCGAGATGCAGCAACACCACACCGATCCGACACTGCTGCGCGTGGGAGTCGACAATCTCTGCGCCATGTCCCTCGGCAAAGAGGACGAGGAGTTCGCGGACACCCTACGCTTGGCAGTGGCCCTCACCTCTCTTGTCGCACTACTGCGGACGGTACGCCTCAGAACCATCGTCATCTACCTCACGGAGTCCAAGTTCGATCCCTCGGAACTCCTCGTACACCCCTTCAGCTAGACGGTCAGGGAGGCGGGAGAGCTCGGCGGCAACGCTGGCCATAACCAGCTCCGACGCACAGCGATGGGCATGCGCAAGAAGGCTCGAAAGAGCCCTCAAGCATCCCCCGCCCTCCGGGCAGAACAACGCCCAGTCTACACCCTAACCCTGCAGCTGACCGCCCACCACCACAGCATCATCGGCGGCACCCGCGGGACGGACAGAACAAAGCAGTGGCGCAAGACAGTCTCGACAGCGTCCGGGAAGATCAAAGCCGCGCTAGCTGAGGTACCTGCCGAGGGGCGACCTGCGGGCACCACGCCAACACCACCACCAGCCGGCCCAGCCCAACTACCACTACCAGCGACCCCACGCAACAGCGCAGGCCGACCCCCAGATCCGCGATACTCCCCCCCCCCCCCCCCCCATGGGTTCGAGCACATGATAGTGGTTGCTAATGCCGTTGCAGCCATCGACCAGAGCCGAGCAACAACGGAGCGCGCCCCCGGAGCAGCCCACCTAGCCCATGCACCAACAACCACAGCCCCAGCGGCAACCGTCGTGACCGGAGTGCGGGCGGAAGACGAGGACGAGCTTGAACTGAACTACGAGGAGAACGACAGCACCATGGATATTGTCACCGCCCAGCGCGGAGTAGCGGAGGCACCAGGTCTGGCTGACATTACCCTCGACTCCCTCCAAAGCTCAATAGTGCAACGCACATTCCGCGAAGGCACACTTGGCGGCACCACAAAACGAATGGTCAAGCTCCGGCACTTCACCACCACAATTACAGAGCTGCTCGCCCAGTCGGCCAGTCCTCCCCAGCCAGTCGGCATGCACGCGCGGCCGAGCTAGCCAGACTCACATCGGAGTCACATCGACTGCGTAACCCACACCGCCACTCGATCCAGCTCGAACACCACCCCCGCCAACCCCTCCCAGCAGGCAAGCAAAGGGCAAGGCGGCCGCATCTGCCAAGCACAAAAAGAAGAAGCCCAGAGGCCGTAGCCACTCATGCGGCACTACCCGCAACCGTAGCAAGAGCAAGCCGCGCCTCTCGGGCACTCACAACTCCGACAGCGACTGGGAAACGGACGATGAAGCAGCCCAACTATATGGCAGCTCGCATCGGTAACTGCCACGCGATCCACCGCAGCAACAATCAGGCCAGCTGTATCAAGAACACCGGCCACTACTAACCCATGTGTCCGGTGCAGCTACTAATATATCACACAATCATGACAACACCGCCCAAAACACAGGACATCCCCATCGCTGATCACCACAACCCGCCACATACATCAAATACTCACTGTCGTGAAGGAGGGCATCGCAGCCCCCACTAATCCTACTAGCCGGCTCAGCGGTGGATAAATACTGAGCGACACTTGGCTTCCGGTCAACCCCCTTCCCCCATCTCACCTTAGCAAGTGTAGGCGGGACGCTTCGGCTGCCTAAGCTTACCTGCTGGGCTCTGAATGGGATAGGCCTGACTTAGGTAGGGACAGCATGGGGGCGCTGCTGTCCTAGCTACAGCCTGTTGGAGGGAGGAGGGGCTTGGACATACAAAGAGGACGGCCGGTAGCTCGAGCTGTAATTACACATAGTGTTCCCTACCATGGTTAGAGATAGCATGCCCTAAGAACAACTCAGTCTGGGCCAGTGAAAGCAGCAATTAGCAGTTGTACTCAATTTCAATTTCATTTTTTTAGGCACCTAAAGCGGCGTTCAACGAATTTCAGGCGCTCATCGTGGAGATGAGACGTTCACCGCATCTAGGCGTGGTTGGATTCTTTACGGTATGATTATCGTTCTCTTGCTTTTCCCCCTCCGCCAGCTCCAGCATTGACTGCTTACTCAGCCATAGCACGAGAGTTTAGGCTGCGGCATCTTTACCTAATGTCTTTTGTTGGTTTCTTGGTTAGGACATGCACCACTGCTAGTTTTAGACATGTGGAGCGTGGTCTTCCGCGGTTGGGCGCGTGTGCCGCAACGATCCATGATGATGCGGCATGCCGTCGTCCTGAGCGGCATCAATCATGTCTCGCCAGATACAACGCCGCCCACATGTATGAGGTTCGTCACCGCTGCCATTGTGTTGTGAGGTTGTGTGATGCTTGTATGCAGTGACGGGTTTTTCGTGTCCTTGGATCCGGTCAGCGTATTCGCTCACTCGTCTCTGGCGCTGTATTTGTCTGTCATGTGCCTTTCGTCGTTTCGCGCAGCTCTGTCTGTTTTTTATCTTTCTCTTTTCGTTTTGTCTCCAAAGCCCGCCATGAAGCTGCGTGTCTGTTTCTGTGCCTCCCCACTCGCGCGTAGTACCTTATGAGTCCGAGTATATGGTCACATATCGGGAGTTTTAATTGCCCCTTGCATGGCACCAAACGCGGAACTGGTTCTCTTTTACCAAAAATGTTTATCGATGCATAGTAATCATATGTTCAGTATGGTCATTATCCTTGTTGTTGCGTGATATGTTGTAGTATGGAAAATGATGTTGTGAAGTTGTATGAAAGTGTATAAGATTGAGTCAAAATATGTGTGTACGAATATTCTGAGTGGAATTTGTGGTCACATATCGGGAATCTTAATTGCCCTTGGCACGGCACCGAACGTTGTAACTGGGTTACCCACAAAAGCATCTTTCGCGGATGTGGCGAACGAACGTGATAGTTCACGTTATATCTTTGTAACTCTTTATCTTTTAGTTAAAACGTGAATTGATGCACATTATTACTGTGTTCGGCAACGTCATTGTCCACGTCGTTGCACGACATGTTGTTGTAGGGAAAAAACTGATGTTTATGAAGTTGTGCGAAAGTGGATAATATTGGGTCAAAATTTATGTGTACGAAAATTCCGAGTCCGACTTTATGGTCATATACTATCGGGAATTTTCTTTGCCCTTGGCACGGCACCGAACGTTGTAACTCGTTCATTTTTAGCAGAAGTGTGAATCGATGCACATTATCAATCATGTGTTCGGCATCTTCAATTTCCTCGTCCTTGCGTGACATGTTGTAGTGACCAAAAACGATGTTAATGACGTTGTATGAAAGTGAAAAGTATTGAGTCAAAATTTGTGTGTACGAAAAGTTTGACAGTTACTTACTCGCCCATAGCAGGACATGATAGGCAACACCCTCGTCACCTAATGTGTATGTCTGTTTCTTGGTTTGGGACATGTATGGAGCGTGGTCTTCCGCGGTCGTGCGCGTCCCGCGGCGACCCCGAACACTGCGGCCTCGCACCGTGCACTCACCCAGCACTCGTGCGCGTCCATAGCGGGAGGAGTGGCTAGTCTCGCTTCCGGATAGGCAGGAGTAGGCGCATGAAGCGGCGTTCGACGTATCTGAAGCGCTCGTCGTGAACTTGAGACGTTCGCCGAAGCTAGGCGTGGTTAGAAAATTTACGGTGCGTTTATCGTTTCCTTGTTTTTTCCTCTGCGTTTGCACCAGCATTGCCAATAGCATGGTCGGCGTATTCGCTCACTCATCTCTGGCGATGTATTTGTCGGTCTTGTGCCATGTCGTCGTTTCGCGCAGCTTTTCATTGTTTGTCTGTCTTTCTCTTTCCGTTTTGTTTCCAGAGGTCCCCGCGAAGCTATCCCTTTCTATTTCTGTGCCTCCCTCGCGCGTAGGATCTTCTGAGTCCGACTATATATGGTCATATATTGGGCATTATAGTTGCCTATGCCACTACCCGGACGCCGTAACTGTTTTCTTCTACCGAGAATGTGAATCGATGCATAATAATCATGTGTTCACCATCGTCATTGTCCATGTCGTTGCGTGACATGTTGTAGTATGGAAAATGATGTTTATGAAGTTGTGTGAAAGTGGATAAGATTGAGTCAAAATTTACGAGTACGAAAATGCTGAGTGGACTATTTGGTCATATATCGGGAATTTTATAATTGCCCCTGCGACGACACCGAACGCCGTTACTCGATCATTTTAGCAGAAGTGTTAATCGATGCACATTAATCATGTGTTCGGCATGTTCAATGTACTCGTTGTTGCGTGACACATGTTTTGATGTGAAAAGTGATGTTTACGAGCTGTATGAAATCGGATAAATAATATTGACTCGAAATATGTGTGCGAAAAGCTTGACAAAAATGTATCCGCGTGTAGAGATGAGTGCAGTAGTGATTCGTTCATTACCGATAGAAGTAAGGCTTACATCACGAGTAAAGCCTATCATGGAGTAGTCGACCGAAGTATGTGTGTGTGATCTATGCACGAGACATAGCTACCGACACAATCGAAGAAGTTGAAATGGATCTGTTGGCATATTGACTCGGTCTAAAAGGCCATGATTGCCTTGGGGTTGTGTCTCACACAGTCCTTGGAAATCCTACAACATATCGCACATCGTCCTCGGTTGCGCATGCCCCTACGAAAGGCGAAAGGAGTATGTGTGTTCTTGCACTCCGAAGCTCGGAGTGGTATGCGACGAGCATAGGGCCAAGCAAAAACTCCAAACCTCACGAGAAGTTGACCGAAGTTGAGAAACGTTGAGGCATGGATTGGCCCGCGTTGGCATTGCGCTAATCAAAAACTCCAACCCTCACGAGAAGTTGGCCAAAGTTGAGAAAAATTGAGGCATGGACTACCCTACTTTGGCATTGCGCGAAGCAAAAAGTCGATATGTCGATAATTGTCGATAGAAACGGATACTTCAAGCAATGATGTTACAATGAAGAGCACATGTTCCCGCATTTGTTTTCGAACGCAAAAGGACAGTACGATGGTGAAATTGTCCATTTCACCATCTAATGGACAATTTAACCATTTGAGGCCGCATGAATACATTAAACAGATAATTAGGTGGCTGTTCTTGCCATAGTTTGAACGCCTCATACATGCTGATGCTTTACTAGCAATATACGCACATTAGGTTGGAGAAGGCATGCTATCCTGTGATATATCAATATACCAACAACGGCACCCAGACGCTCCAAAGAAGAGGTATATGCCAAATAATGTCATAAAACACGAAATACCGCACACTATATCTGGGTCACCGTCGTGGTATCGGGACCACTTCATTCAATGATCTCATTACCGGTGTTGACACATACGGCATGCCCTCAACCTTTGTTACTTTGGAAAAGGACGAAATATCCGAAACTAAGTGGGAGGCAATTCGAAATAAAAAACAAATTCGTGATAATAACAATAAACTTAATGGAATCACACAAAAATGATCGATCTCTCATACATGTTCGCAGTGCCAACAAATATTAGATCGAAGATTCGACAACATGGCCCTATTTACGCAGCACACCCTCAGTGAACAGGGACCACAGGTGCATGCTAGAGCCGGCCAAGGCGTGGGGCCGCGTCACAGAACGAACGCAATAAATTCATGCATCGGGCTGGAGGATTCGCGTCCTCGACATACGCGGACGCCAGATCATGCACGCCTACGGCTTGCACCTAGAATCATGGCATTTCAAACAAAGACGAATACAACGACGTCACTGACAAAGCCGAGAATCCATCGGCTTATTGGTTGACCCAAACGCTCAAGCACCAGAAACCGTTGCAATGGGACGGCGAAACGACTCGCTCAGCGGATATAAGTAAAGGGACCCAAGGGACCTCGCCAAGATCGCTATCAAGGCCGAGCTCATGGCCCACGTCAAGGATTCATTGCCAGATCATTACATGACACAGCACGGCAAGAGATAGTTTGGGGCTCACAGGCAACAATCAGATCGGGATTGGTAATGGCGCTCAGCATGCGGGGATTATGCGAACGCTACACTGCAGCAAAATGGAACTCCACAACGCTTGGTGATGCGCTATTTGCGGGGATACGAGAACAACGCCGATCTTCGAGGCAGATACTCGCCCGCTCATTTTGGAAGCCAAAAGAAAGTGTTAGCTCACCGTCCAGGGGAACCACTGCAACCCGACGCCGCAATGGCGGGATCAAGCGCCGATCGCAAAACGGCGCTCTCCTCCAACAGAAAGACGGAGACCCGGTTCTACCCCATCCGGAACTAGCTCCCGCTGCCCAATCATGCTCAAATCACCCAAGACTGTCCGTCGCCAAACAACATGCTGCAGACTATGGAATCATGGCCATATACTACCCGCAAACACACGATGGGCAGTCTTGCGGATAGCTCGCCAAAAGACAATTGTTCGCAGAAATCATGTGTTTCGGAGTGCACATGGAAGGCACGGAATGGGGAGGATTTTCTCACACAAAGATCAACCAAGTAAGACGTGTACATCATCAACACCACCAATCCAACAGATCAAACTATCCATGTGGCTCCTAGGAAAGCACAACCTGCAATCGTTCAGACGATGCGGAAACTGCCCGCTCAGCCATGAGAGCTCAATTCCGACAATATTACAATATAGGCGGCGATGAGGTCATCGCTCAGTCGGTTCATTCCTTTTCACGGGGGCTATGCTCCGGCGCATACGGCATCAACGGGTTCGCTCAGGCGGGGTTAATAGCAACGATTTCCAAATCGCCTTTCGGGTACATTCGGACCGTCTCCCCACGTGGCACGCGTCATCTGAATAAGATTAAATATAGAATAACGAACGTGCCGACGCGGTGCTCATTATCCCGGATTATGTGGCAGAATGTTGGGCAATGATCGGCGATGACCCCTCCGGTCCGCGACACATTCCCGTGGCTAAAGCAAGACGCCACAAGCGCAAACCATATTAGGTTCAAGTCGGGCGCGCGGGTTCCGTGCAAGGCGCCGAGGCAGCACGGAAGCCCCAGCCTAATTATGAGCTTATTCCGCCGTTGATCATTTGGGAAAACAATGAATGGATTACTGATGGCGCGAGGAGGGCATCACGCCCGCGCACTAATCAACAATGAGTGGTGAGGTATACCGACTCAAAAGGATCGGAAAATTCATCCGCAGTTTCAAAATTTAGCCTCATTATCTCTGGAGCCCAGATCCATTTGCAGCCGGTCCCGATGGCGGGCATCAGGGTGCACATAACCCAACGGAGTTCTCACGTGGCGATGGCGCCTACGGGAGGCACGCACAACGCACTCGCCTCCCGCAACAACACCATGCTCCAAACGGCCGCATTTCACACCATGTAAAATGCGACCTTCATACATCCCGGCGGCTCGCACATGCCTTCAATACGGAAGTTCATCGCGGCAATGCTCATGCCATGCGCCTGGAATTCGACAGGACGTCTAACCTTCATGGGACGAAGTAAAAATCTACCAACGGCCATCCGGCGTAAGCCATGGCAGGAACATAACTACCCAAACAACGAAGCGAGCAGAGCATTTCAATACCGAACGACAATAGCTCCAGCCCCACGACGCCGTTGTGAGCCGGCAGGTTTCTCTTGGAGCCGCAGCGCCCCCCCCCCCCCCCCCCCAAAAAAAAAAGCACGATCATCCGCGCGGTCAGGCGACAACAACAATCAGCTCTCAGGCGGGCAACAGATCCGCGCCGCGCATCAGGAACCATGTCAATCCCATGGTGCGAGCCTCAAAGCCGCAGGCGGCGGCACCCCACAAATACTACACCATTCAAACATGTAATGAGGCACAATGGCAATGCTCACCCCGATCAGTGGTGGCCCGCGAAATCAGGTTGTCCACGAATTGGACAAGCTCCACCATGGTTGCGTAGTCCAAGGCTACACCCCCAATGCCGTAGCCCAGCTCACCCGGTCACGCTTGGATCCGCTCAATTGTTTGACGACGCTCGCAGCATTCACGGGGTTGGCGTGTTTGGGCACCCCCACCTCACGCATGGGGGTCGCCAATTGCGATAACGCATGCGGCAAGTACCTTGGGATACGCATGTATGCTCCCGTCACGCATCGTCTTGCGTGCATGATGACGGCGATGCCAACATTCAGCAAAAAGGTTTGCGCATCCCGCTCGGTACAGATTTCCGGGGAAGTAGCCAACGGCGGAGGCACAACGCCTGCCCAAGTCTGATTTTCTGTTTGAATTTCGCCTCGGCGCCGGATGGTCACATGCCTCTCGCAACGTGAAGGCGAAGCAAAGGCGTTGCGCGGCATCGATCGCAGGGACTGCGCCCAATCTTGGTCGCCCTGCAAGGCGAGGATCAGAAAACGGAAATGACACCAAGTCAGCCCCATGTAAAGAATATATGTATATATATTATATGTATGCACATATATTAATATATATGTATATGTATATATATTGTAATATACATATATATTATATATGTATATATTCATTGCTTGGGGCTGACTTGGTGTCATTTCCGTTTTCTGATCCTCGCCGTGCAGGGCGATCAAGACTGGGCGCAGTCCCTGCGATCGATGCCGCGACGCCGTTGCATCGCCTTCACATTGCGAGAGGCATGTGACCATCCGGCGCCGAGGCGAAATTCAAACAGAAAATCAGACCTAGGCAGGCAGTTAGCCTCCGCCGTTGGCTACTTCCGCGGAAGTCTATACATACATATATATGTATAAAACAAATATATGTATACATAAACAAATATATACACATATAAACAAATATGTATACATATATATGAACAAATGTTATATATAGACAAAAATATATATATATAAACAAGTATGTATACATACATATATAAACAAATGTTATATAAGAACAAATATATAGATATATACGTACACACACATATATATATGTACATATATGTATATATTTTGCATATGTATGTACATTTATTTGTCTATATATGTATATGTATATGTTATGTATATGTATATGTATATGTATATGTATATGTATATGTATATCTATTTGTTTATATATACATGTGTATTTGTTTATACATATTTGTTTATATATGTGTGTGTGTGTTTATATATATATATATACATATATGCATATATACATGGTCATGTGTAGTCATCTAGAGGTTTACGGTACATGACCTATGTTGTACTGCGCACGACCCCGCGGTCGGCGCACGGACTAAGGCATGCCGGCCCGCACCATCGCCTCGAAGTCAGGGATCCACCCTCGGGCACCGGCACTCTGCTTTGCGCTCGCCTCAACTGGCTCGCGCACTAGCAGTCTCGACTCTAACTGTCGACCAGAGTGTCAGCTTACTCTATGCCGACTCGGACCCGAGCCTTAGCCTCCCGGGACGCTACACCTTCCCCATCCCGCGACAGCATTATGCCCCCTCGCCATGTGCCGGAAGAAGCCGCCCCAGTCGGCGACGCCCTTGGCGGCGCCGCAGCAGCATCTGTAGCGGAGTTGGAAAAACGCCTGACGGCCCAAGCGGAAGCCCTAGAGAAGCGGTTGCCTTGCTCGCTCGACTCGCCCCCCCCCCCCCCCCCCCGCCCCCCACCAACCCGCCTCCTCCCGAAGGCACCCAGCCAGCCAACTCCGCGGGGCGCGCCTGCGCCCGAGGGTGGTGAGCAAGGAGCGTGAGAGCCCCTTCTTGCTGAGCTAGACGCATCCGAGGAAAAGCTCGATTCCGTCGACTTCGCCTACTTCGGCCGAGTCACCCCCCCCCCCCGGTCCGAAGCGACCCCCGCACGATGTCGACGAGCCTCGCATGTGGACCCTGACCGACGACACCACCCGCGGCCTCGTGGAGAAGCGGAGCCAGGCAGCGAACGACGAACACATGCACCTAGGCTGCTAATCCGTCTTTAGTAGTTGCGTCAACGAGGCGATGCGCAGTGCTCTGAGGTCGCTTTCGACCGAGTCTACTACGGCGGAAAGCAAGGCTGCGGCCCTTGCCGAGCTCGGAGCCTGCTACCTCACCCACTTGGCGACAAAGAAGGCCACTCGTTCCAGTTTGGGCTACCTCCAGCTCGCCAAGAACGGACCGACGGCTACGGAAGCGGACCGAGTCTTCGCCAAGCTCGCCCACGCCAAGTTCTGCACCCCAAGACGCATCGCCGTGTCCGGGCAACTCGACCAACTCCCCCGAGCGTTCGACGACAAGACCCTCGAGATCAGCCTCTCCGCAGCGGGCAAGGCCCGTGCCGCGGCCGCGTTCGCCAAGGCCACCCCCGACAAGCCCGCCTTCGCCGAATACACCGAGAGGCGCAAGCAACGCGAGCAAGCCGCAACTGCGCGGAAGGCCGCAGCGACGGCCGCAGCAGCCGACAAGGACAAGGCCAAGGTCACCAAGTGACGGTGTAGCCCGCCGCGCCGACTCATGTACGCCTACCTACCTCTACATGCGACGCCGCGTGTGGAGAATATGGCGCGACTGGGAGAGCATCGGCGCGAGCGGACAAGGCATGACCTGGATCCGCCAAGGAGTCCGGATCTGCTTCAAAAAAGGACAACTCCCTCGCCCCTACCACCACCCGCGTCTTTATGCGCGACGCCACTCAAGCACAACTGGACTTCGTGGCTACGGAACTACCCCGCTTCAGGGCTATTGGCGCGTGGGGGCGAGGACGCTGCGACAAGTGGGTATCCAGAATGTTTCTAGTCCCCAACCCCGGCACCAACAAGTGGCGCCTCATCATCGACCTGCGGGAGCTCAACAAGTGGTGCAAGACCCTCAAGATGTCCTACGAGACGCTCAAGCACTTGCGGCACCTGGCGCGCGCATGCAACTGGTTCGTTTCGATGGACCTCGCCGATGGCTACTACGCCCTCGGGATTCGGGAGGAGGACCGCAATTTCTTCACTGTGAACTACCGGGGGGAGTTGTGGCGACTGGAGTGCCTATCGATGGGCTGGACAGGCTCGTCGTAATACTTCTGTACGTTGACAACGGCCTTTACGGACTACATGCGGACGCCCCTGCTGCAGCGGCGCGACCCATCGTCACCTCCCACGACCCCGTCCAAGCCTACTCGCCGTTTCCTGCGTAACACTCGCTAGCGGGGCGAGCGGCTCCTACCGTACATAGACGACTTTATTTTCCTCGCGGACTCGCGCGAAGCAGCCTTGGAGCTGCGCGTCCGGTTGGACACCTTGCTAGACTGCCTCGGCATGATGCTGCGCAACCCCAACAAGAAGTCCGGGAGCCCACCCAAGTCGGCCCTCACTTGGGGCTGATCGTCGACCTGCATCGCGGCGAGTTCCACGCCCCCGAGGAGAAGCTCATCGCGCTGGCCAAGGCCGCCCGCTCTCTCCTGGGCCGCGCACCCTCCGACAAGCGTTGGCTCCCGGCCTGGCAGCTAGCTTCATTTTTGCGGGAAAGGCTCAGTTTTTGTACTTGGCAATTGCGCCGGCCCGCTTCTTCTTGCGAGCGCTACGCTGCGTCCTCGAAACCCGGCGGGGCTGGGGCGGGCGCATCACGTCAAGATGACGAGCCACATGCGCCGCGATCTAAAATGGTTGACCCATATACTTGCGCAGCACAACATTCGCTTTATGTACAAGCCGGTGGAGACCGCGTATCTACACATGGATTCCAGCTCGTATGGATGGCGGGCTGTGCTGAACAACAACATCGCTTACCGGGCTTGCGGCTTCTGGTACGAGGACGACCGCGCGCATCGCATCACGTGGAAGAAGCTTCGCGCGGTACGTCACGCGGTCGAATCGTTCATGCCGCAGCTCCGAGGACGGCGAGTCTTGTTGCACGAGGACAACACGGCCGTGGTGGCGGCGCCGACCAACTTTACCTCTCGGTCGCCAGTCATGATGGAGGAGCTCCGCAAGCTATGGCACCGCCCGGTCATCCACGACATCTCCATCAGGCCCCGGTTCATCCGTCCGCGGCCAACGTTTGGGCGGACCGACTTAGCCGGGAGCTGGGCGACGCCGATTGGCAGAGCAGTCCGCGGATATTCGCGTACCTGCAACGCTTGTGGGGTCCCCACACCATCGACAGATTTGCGTCGATGGAGAACGCGCAACTTCCACGGTACAATTCCCGCTGGCGCGACCCACGCTGCAATGCGGTGGATACTCGCCATTTGCTATGGATAAGGCGGAGGCCGAGCGACTCATGCGGTTCGTGTTTGATGATCAGTACTCGTTCCTGTTCGCGGATGTGGAGCAAACAAAGTTTTATAAAAGGTTTGATCTTATTAAAAACCATGGCGAGGAAAGCTAAGGGATCCCGTAAGCAATCTCCCAAGAAGAAACAAGCACCACGCAAGCCTTCAGCAACCTCCGGCAAGCCTAGGAGGCGAGCTACCCAATCGGTTTCGCAGAATGTGCGTGTAAATGTTGTCCAGAGTGGAGGGGCGGGTGGCGAGGCAGCGCCTCCGTTAATTCCTTTCGAGAAGGGGTACAACAGCTACTCGCCTATCACTATTGATTACGGATTTGGAGCGCGGCCGATGGAACCGATGGCAATCCCGCAAAACACGGGGGTTCCCGTGGGTCTCAGTACGGATGGTCATACCCTAGGCGGGTCGGCCGAGCGGTCTCGCTTGGTGAGGGAGGCCGATACACAAACTCCTACGCCGATCATGGCCGACGCCAATACACAAACAAGGAGACGCGAAACATGCGATATGGGAACCGATCCGGATCCGGTTATGAGTATGACGAGGGACGACGTTCGCGATCGTCTCCGCGAATTAGGCTTGCCCACGAGAGGGACCGCAAACGAGCTCCGAAAAGACTTCAAGGGGCTTTGACAAAGGCCCAGTAGCCTTTGTCGCGAAATTATGTGGGGCTCCATTAAAAACATGAGCTTCTTCTCAAAATTCGGTCGGTCGCTAAGAAGCACGGGGACGAAAATCAGCCACGGGGTACGCACGGTAGGTAACAAGGTCGGAAGTTTTCTTCTAGGAGCCACGCCGGTACTAGCGTCGATCCCTGGCATCGGGCCGGAAGCGGCGGCTCTGAGCGCGTCTCTGGGCGGAGCAGCCAAGGGTGTTGGGGCTCTCGGTGGGGTGGCTGAGAACGCTTTGGCTGGTAAGGGTCTTGGTTTGGGGACCGCTAGAGCCGGCGCGGGTGCTGTGAAGGATGCCTACAAATCCATACGAGGGAGAGGTTCGCGGCTCGAAAGGGGCTCCTAAAACAATTGTGGTCTTGAAATAAAACCATGAGCGGACTTTCTGACGCATTCGTGTTCTCAGCCAAGCCTCGCGCCGTCTCGGCAATGAAGTACCGCCACAACCTTCCACCAATCAACGGGCGCACTTTCAGCCCCGGCGATACCATTCAGCTCTCGATTCCCTGCGGAAACAAGGGGGAGTTTCTTAACACCAAGCAGTCTTACCTCAAGTTCTCGCTCAAAAACACCGAAGCCACCACCACAGATACCTTGACCCTAGACTACAGTGCCTCCGCGGTCATCCGTCTGCTTGAGGTGGTGTATGGTAGCAATGTGTTGGAGTACATCGACCAGTACCCGGCGCTTTACCACATGCTCCTTGATGCACATGGGGATATCCAGCAGATGGCCTATGCAGGTGGTGTTACTGAGGGGATGGGCTCGACCTCTCGCACGGGTGTTACGATCAACGGCGGGGATTCCTTGACCGTTTGCGTGCCTTTGCTCTCGGGAGTGCTAGGTTCCATGCAACACAAGTACATCCCCATCGGAGACATGGTACGCAACCACCTCCGCCTTAACCTCACGCTTGTGAGCAAAGAGGATCCGCAGGTCTCCACCGCGGCTCGTGACTGGCAGGTGAACGACGTTGAGCTATGCTGCGAAATCGTGAAGCTCGATGGTTCTGTGGCCAGCGCAATTTCCCAGGCGAACGCTAGCGGCTACCGTATCCCCATGACCACCTTTAGCAACCACGCCTCGAGCGTCGAAGCCGGCTCTACGCTAATCAATACGGTCATTAGCGGAAACTACCGGTCGCTCAAGACCCTTTTCACGATTTTCCGTCTTCAAGAGAATATGGGCGACGGAACAAAGAAGACGGTTTCCTCTCGTCATAATCCTATCGGTGATACCGGTCGCTGGCAGTACGATGTTGGGGGCCAGCTAGTTCCCCAGAAGCCTTGCGATAGTAATTCCGAAAGCTACGCAGAGCTCGCTAAGGCGTTTCATTCATACGGTACTCTCGATCATCATGGGATCATATCAAAAACCACTTGGACGGCGAGCAACGGTTCTTACATAATTGCTCAGGACCTTGAGACCAAGTCTCATAAGAGCGCGGTCTCGGAGAGCGGGGTGGACGTGTCTACATCCACAATCTACCTCAAGGCCCAGTTTGCAGCTGCTCTTGGCAAGGCCCTCCGTATCGATACCTTCACCCACCAGGATGCGATCCTTTTCATCGACCCTAGCGGCATGGCCCAGACGGGTTTTTAGGTCTGAATGTTAGATAAATGATAAGCCGCATCCTCGTAAGTTCCACGGACCGTTCTCGCGGCGAGATGTACGATTTGCGTTTGATATGGGGCGGGGTCGTCTCAACGAATACGCCGGTAGGTTGGTCCGCTTCGGTATCGAGTGGATAACACCGGTTGTTGGGTCATCTACGGGATCATCTTATGAGCAAAATACTGGACGCCCGCTATCTCTCCTGCTAACATGCTCGTCGTTTCCGGCGATCAACACACACAAAGCTTGGAATCAGGGTAACAAGGATCCCATCCTGGCTCTCCTGCCTTCGGCTAGGCAAATGGCATACTACGGGGTTATGTCCGATACACCATACCTCGAGTCGACAGCTTGCGGCGGAATAACCTTGGGCGACAACCTTGCGACTCTAAGCGAACTCCGATTAAAATTATTTCAAACTATGAACACCACATCTAGCGAGGTTTCGGCGTTCACGCCTTCAAATAAAGAGGATTTCAGTTTCAGTCTTGTGTTATGGACAGACGACCCGGAGCGCCCCATATCCCAGAGTTTTTACCACCTAAACACATGGGTTGTACCGGAGACTCTAGCGTTGTGCGCATACCGTTGGATTTCAAGACATTCGCAATGGATCGCACGAGCCCATGGAACGTGGCGGTGAGCTATTGTTCCCCTGTGTACGTTGATAAGGCCCTAGGATCCCTTCCTTCCGGACTAATACACTGTGAGATTCAGATGTGATGCAAGTGTGCCCTACTGGTGACGAACGACGACATACGGGGACGATACGGGACGGATGAGGGACGTGGATTTCATACCGAGAAGCGACGACTATTGCGCGCGACCTGTAAAGTACTATATGAATTTCTCGTTTCCATAATTTCATCAAATTGATATGCGCACGCGGGCTCGCGTGTCGCCCGCCGACGCGGAGCACCCGGGCTAAGTACAGGCGGTTGTACGTACTCACTGCACATCGCCGCACATCGCTGCACATCACTGCACAACGCGGGGTCGCTGGCGTCGCGGTGCGCCTCGCTGGCGGGCCGCGCCCCCGGCCCCTTCCAAGGAGTAATCACGATAAGTAATGGCACGGTGCGGCGGCCTACTCTCGCGAAGCCCGTGCGTGCCCGCACATCAATGGTGCTTACTTCGCGCGTAGCGTTGCGGCACAGCATGCATGTGCCGGCAGGGTGCCGGGAGTGCGTGGCAAACCGTGATGGCAGGCTGCCGGCATGCGATCATGGCTTGCGCGGCAGTCACGGCGGAGGTGTGGGCCGGTGTCGCGGAGGCGCTTTTATTACATTGCTGGGCATCACTTCGCCGTTGTGGGCGGTGCCCACCACAAAACAGCTCCTGCCTAATGTTCTATACATATGAAATTCAGACTTTAGGGGGCGGCTAGGGCACCTTCGTGAGGTCTGCCACAGTTGGAAGCCGCGCTAAGTGTTCCCTGGAAGCTGTGAGGATACTGTGCCTCCTTGGGCTTACCGTTGGGAAATACCCCACGCGCCACTTATGAATGGGTTCCATGTGCGCAAGCCTTGGCGGGGAAGTCGCGGTCCACGTCAAAGGGGCATAGGGGAGGAAAGACCCGACGTGGTGCGTGCTCCCGGGGATTGCCGCTCTGTCTGTCTCCCACTTGTGGGCTTCCTTTGTGATGTCGGACAGGAACCGGCTGAATCTGTCCGTCTGAATCCATGTGTGGGTGAGGGCTTCTTGCACCACGCGTGCGGTCAGCCGCATGGGTTGGAACAGCGGGAACTGCTCCGCGTGGGCCCCAGCGAGGAGAGGCTCCATAGCCCCGTCGTCATCGTTCTCGACGAGTACAGCGGCCTGCTTCGCAGCGATCTCGAGCATATCCTCGGCGCCTTGCAGCCACACCGAATCCGAACCGCGGAGGTATTTGAGACGCGTATCAGCGTCGACGATGTCCCCGTCCAGATCGGGCTGATCAAGCAGGAAGAGCTTGTACTGGGCGAGCGCGTCCGCGCCGACATCCAGCAAAGTGTGTCAGTGCCAAGCGTGGCGTAGGGAGCGGTAGAGGGCCGGGTTGTTGGACTGGGTGGGAGTCCAGCCGCCGGGGAGATGGATGTATTCCCCTCTCATGTCCTCGTCGGTGAGTCTATTTTGTAGCGTGTTCTCCTCCACGCTCGCGTATGCTAGTTGGGTGCGTGTACATGGCTCCACCATCCTGGCCCTTTTCTGGGGTGTCATGGATAGTGCCATGGTGGGTGGTGCAACTGGTGACACTTCGTCGCCTCTTGTGATTGATATCCTTGCGAAGCAGGCGGCGTCGCGCGTCCGTACCGTCGCGGCGCTGCTGCGTGCGCGATATACATATCGCGGAGTGGGCAAGTGCTGCCGTCGCTAGGTGTGCGTGAACATAAAGATAAGCGGCGATATACACCCGATATTAGCCCGGTGTATTGACGCTTATTTGCGTAGTCGCAGCGCGAGAAGTAGTACAATGTATCGGTGCAGTCCCGGGCGCGCGCCCCCACGACGTGTGTGCGCGCGATGGCGGCACGTTGTGTGCGGCGATGTGCGGCACGTTGTGCGTCACGTTTTGTGCGGCGATGTGCGGCACGACGGGCGGAGGTGTGGGCGGATGTAGGTGGTCCGGTAGCTTAGGTGGCTGGTAGGCGGTAGGTGGTGTTCGTAGGTGCGCGTTTTAATGCAGCCGCCCTAACTGCTGATGATTGTGTAACGCCCCAGCACGCGCATGAAGTACCAAGTCGCCTCACGGTCACCGCCGCTCACCGCTGAATCAAGCGCGGACAGCCGCGCACTCGCATCTGTGCTCCCTGCCGGTGGTGGGCTACATCCACCCCAACTCTCAACCCCCCCCCCCCTCCCGCGCGCGCGCGGCAGCAGGCATGCCGGGAGAGGGATGAATAGCGAGTGTGTCGAAGGATGGCGTGTACGCATGCAAGCACTGCGAGGGCATCGTGACGGGCAGTAGTGAAAGGACGGCGCGAGACCGGCACTTCCGAAAATTCCCGAACTGTAGGCACTCGTTGAAGCGTGCGGGTAAGTTGCGCCGCAAGGCCGCCTTACAACGAGCAGCAGTGGCACGAGCAGCAGCAACAACAGCAGCAGCAGCGGCAGGGGCGGCAGCAGGAGTAGCTGCAGCCGTCGGAAACGGCCCGCCGGCGCCGGTCTCGGACGACCACGGCTCGAAGGAGGACGATGTGATGGGCGTGGGGGAGGACCCCGTTGGCGAAGACGGTATGGACATCGACGCGCCTGCGTGGCCGCCGGCGGGCGTGGAAGCCGCCGATGAGGGCGTGATACGGGAAGGCGATCCCGGTGACTTCTACATGAAGGTCATCGCCAAGAAGTTCCGGGGAGTATGGCACTACGGCGTGATAACCGGCGTTGTTACCGAGTGGGTGTTGGAGGACTACGGCGGGGCGACCCAGTGGCGCGTTGTTTTCGAGGACGGTGACACTGTGGACCTTCTGCGTTCAGAGGTGAGTGGGCCCGGCCTGTGTGCTGGTGGCACCACTCACCTGCGGTTGTATGGAATCACACGAACCCGCCCGGTCGGCGTGGCAGGTTGTGGAGGCTATGGCGGCTGCACAGAAGCACCCCCCTGTGGATGTGGACGGGGAAGCTCGCTTGGTAACCGTCCATGAAGGCGATGACTTGTCCAGTGAATCCGAAGAGGAGGGCTGGGAAGGGGGTGGGGACGCGGCTGGAGCCGCGTGGACGAGCGATGAGGAGGAGGAGGAGGAGGAGGCGCACCTCCGGGCGTGGGAGTCTGCGGCTGTGCCGGGGTCCGAGACGAATGCCCTCACGTTTGCAGTCATGAAGTGCTCGGCCCAGGTGAAGAGCAAGAATTCCAACAACTCCGCTGACAGCGAGTGGCAGCTGTTGCATGACATCATGCCCGCCGGCTTCACCTGGGGTGGGATGGCCGTGCCACGCAGCCACAAGGCGAGGCGGAAGTTCCTGCGGGTACGGCCGGGATGTGCCGGGGTGCGTGCTTGACGCGGCGCGTCTTGGGGTCTCACGCTCCTCGCCTCCCGATGCATGCAGGTGCCTGATACATCCAGATATGTCCGGCACATGTGCCCCAAGGGGTGCGTGGCGTTCAGCGGGGCGCCCGGGAAGGCTGCCGAATGGGCGAACCTCCCCGACCAGCACTGCCCGGAGTGCAATGCCGACAGGTTTATCCGCACGCCGCAGTCCCTGAAGCTCACGGCTGCACGGGTTTGGTACGTCTTGAGCGTGGTGGACATCATCAAGGGCTGGTTCCGAGACCCTGTGTGGTACGCTTGCTGGAAGAAGGGGACGGACGTGTCTATCAACGCCTTCCGCGCCTCGTCGGAGGCGGAGCGCCTGAATGAAGGCGGGCACGGCACCGGCCTCGCCGCGGGAGACTTCCTCCATGCCGACAACGGGATCTACACACTCACAGATGATGGCTTCTTGTCGCACCTTCGGGCCACCCAGTCTGTCACCTGGGATGGGATCAGGTGTGAGGACATCCCGCCCCACATGCTGACCTCCAGGAGCAACTGGCATCCAGTCGCACTCATCGGCCCCCCGGAGCCGCCCAACCTGGCCAAAATACTGTTAGAGGTGCTGCACGAGCTCGCGGTGCTTGGCGAGCATGGAGTGAGGGTCTCCCCCGCAGACGGGGGGGAACAGTTCGTGCACAAGGTCTTCCTCGGTACGTGGGTGTGTGACGCCCAGGGCAGACGAAAGATCTTTATGCGGGGGGGGGCTAGCCAGCTCAGAGGTTGCCCCTGGTGCCGTCTGCGGAGCCATGTGGAGGGCCCGGACGGCACGGTGAAGGTGGCGCCTGCGGGGTATGCAAAGGACGTCATCCAGAGGGTGGATGGCGTAGAGTACCAGGCTGTGCGCACATGCGCGAGCTGCCTCCTGCTCTCCGGCGACCAGATGCAGCAACATATAGGCGTCATCGGCCAGATAGAGGAGGACTTGGCCAAGTCGGACCTCGATGGGGATGAGGACGGCGAACTGAGCCCCGCTGCCCGGCGTGCGTTCAACACAACCCGGCTGGAGCAGGCCAAGCATAACACTGGCTGCCATGGCGTGTGCCAGGTGCATGTGGTCCTGGGCTATGTGAGCATGGTCAACCTCTTCCCCCTCGCGCCGGACCACCTGTGCTTTTTGGGCTTGGGAAAGGACTTTTGGAGGAACTTCCTCGACGTGCTGGGCCACGTTGGATTTTGGGCTATGAAACAGGAAGACCGGCGCAAGGCTTTAGTCCTGATACCCAGCAACTTTGGACGCGGGTTGCGCCCTTCGTTTGCGGTGTCCAAGAAGTCGAAAGGTAAGCCCCCCCCCCCCCCCCCCCCATGGGCGTGGGCGGAGTGGGCGGGGGCGGGGGCGTGACGGCATTCCCCTTCATGACTGCAGGGTCAGGCAAGGTGACGGTGCTGTCCGGCTGGGTCATAGAGGACTGCTGGCACCACTCGGAAACGTTTTCCCTTCTTACCGCCGGTCCGCTGTTCGAGGAGGCCCGGGTGAAGGCGATCATGACCGGGAAGGAGCTCGCGTCCCCAGCGGTGATGCGTGCGGTGTCGCAGCTGGGGGTGCTTGGGCACATGTACAAGCGCCTGCAAGGAGCTGTGTGGTTCGTCACGCGGTGGGGGTTGCAGAACGTGGTGACGGAGGAGGACGGCCCTGAGCGCAAGGCGCAGGTGGACGCGCTCACCAGGGAGGGGAGGACTCGATACCTAGCGGACATCACCGTGTATGCCCGCCTGGCTAAGGGAAACGGCTTCGTGTCGCTCCTCGTCCCCAACTTGCACTCGGCGGTGTGCCGCATGATCCACCAGATGCTGGCTTGCGGGCACCCGCTTGCGGAGCTGTGGATGGAGAACCTCATGGGCTTCTTGAAGGCGGGCGCCAAGCGCGTGCTTTTAGGGTATGTCTGCGAGACCATGATGAGGGACCTCCTTTTCGCGCAGCAGATCAACCGCCTGAAGGCGCATCGCCTCTACCGGGAACCCAACCCCAACAAGAAGGTCTCTTCTCCGCCCCCCCCCCCTCCGCCTCTTGCTGCCTCCTCAGCCACGTGCACCCATACCCACCCACCCACACACACACATACACTCACACTCGCACTCACAGCGACCCACCCACACACACAGGGGTACATGGCCCCAGACGACGCAGGCCCCGGCGCCGTGGAGACGCCCATCCGGTTGGTTGGAAGCGCATCCGCTGCGTGGGAGCACGCGGTGGACTTCAAGGACCATTTGGAGAAGCTGATGGACGACGTCCGACGTACGGTGCAGGGCTCGCACTCGTATGCACCCATACTCGCGGGGTGGGGTGCGGTCCTGCCGGGCGGGAGCCCCAGCGGTGGCGCTCGGGGGCTCCTGGCCTACAAGGCGGCGTCGCTTCGCAACGGCGACAAGCCCCGGCTTCACCGGGGGGGGGGGGGGGGGGGAGACGGGGAGACGTCGAGAGACAACTCCTTCTTTGTGTACAAGATGTTGAAGCAAGTCCCCGACGCCGACCCACCCCCCTACAACACCGAGGAGCTGGAGAGCGAGGAGGAGCTGCCAAGAAACCTGCTGGCGGAGCGCGAAGACGCCAAGTACACCACCATGGTCGCGCGAGCTCAACACTTCTACCTTGCCACGCCACCGCCCCCGCCCGGAGCTGACTCGGACGACAGCCGTGCCAGCGCGCGGCCCATTTGGGCTGCATTGGGTACGGTGTGGACGCCGGAACGAGCCCACACTGCCATGGGCTTGGACTTGTGGAGAGTGCCAGGCGGCGGCGGTGGATCCGGCGGGGAGGAGGCCCTTGGCCTACTAGATGGTTCGGCCATCCGCAAGGTGGCTGTTCTCATGGCCCCTGCCGACATGTCCTCCGCGAAGGCTGCCGACTTGGGCGTCGACGCCGGGGAGCTGCTGGTGGCGGGGATCTACGCAAGGTCGCAGGACGGTGCGCGAAGGGGGGGGGGGGGGGGGGGGTGGGATAGGCGGCGCAGCGGTTGCTACCGAGTGAGGCTTAGCATCGTTTGCAGTAGCAAGGCTGCCTTTCCGGTTGCATAGTGTGACGCCGCCTGGATGTAACCCAGCAGTACGCGCAAAGTGCAAGTGTTACACGCCCGTGTGCCCCACCCAATAACATTGCGCCCGACCTCACTGACGGCATGTCTCGCTCTCCTTCATCTCCTGGGCCGTCCGCCGCCTCACCCTGCGCACCCTACTAGCCGCGCGTGCCTTCTCGGAAGCCTCAGACACGGCGGCGCGAGTCGCGTCGTGGAACGCGTCCCTGGCATGGCGGAACTCCGCCCTCGCCGCGGCCGTGGTCGGGCAGGGGACTGCCCGCTGATGGCTGGGTCGCCATGCATGGGTACTTGGGGCCGCACAAAGCCGGGGTGCCGTCGCAGCAACACTCCCAGTCCGTCCGTTGGCCGCAGTACACGCATGACGGGCGTCCGGCCAGGACACGCACATGATAGTGCATGTGGCCGCCTCCCGCCACTGCTCGTAGTGCTCTGGTCAACATGGCGAAGAGCAAGTCGGCATGTCCCGCAGGTGGCTGCGGGGCGGGTGGCGCGAGCGCAGCCTCGCTCGCCTCGACAACCCCCTCATCCCTATCAGTCGCCTCTACCACGGCCTCCTCCGCCTCCTGATGCGGCGCATCAGGCGCATCGTCGTCGCCTGGCAGGGCGTCCCCCCCCCCCCGCAACGGCGCCGTCGGCGGTGGCCGACGCCGTCGTGGCGGGGTGCTGTGAGGAGGTGGCCCTAGACATAGGTGGGGCCGGCACCGCCATGTGTTGCTCCACATGCGGTGCGGTTGCGGTTGCGGTGCGGTTCCTGACGCGATAGCTCCGTCGCACAGGTACCGGCACCGGCACCCCACGCCTGATGCGCTTACCACCAACCGGCATGTTTCCTTTGGGAGGCGGTGCATCCGCGTCGGAGGTGAGCGGCGGTGCCGGTGTGGGTGTGGATACTGCGCGGCCATTAGGGCTCCCGCCGCCCGCCGCTCCGCCGACCCACGCCGCGGCGTGTGCTGCGCCCCGCATAGTCGCCTCGAATATATTATACATGACGCGGGGACGGGGGGGGGGGGGGGGGGGGGATTCGTGCGTTTCGTATGTCGGCGGAACGGCGTGCGAAGCTGCGGCTGGCGAAGGTGCGAAGCGTCGGCGGCGTTTTACCGTGCGTGCATGCGTGCGCAACCCGGCGGCAGCAAGCGCCGGACTCGGCGTGTGCCGGCGGCAGAGCTACGAAGCCATGGACACGGTACGGGATGCCAAGTTTGGCTAAGCAACTGCCGAGGCTGGCGGCTTAACCCCCATGTCCGGCGGCTGAGGGACGGAAAGTGCGTAGAAGTTGATCGGCAAAGCGGGCATATAAGCCTGGCTGTGCTAGGTTCCTATTAAGTCCCGCCGACCCGCCACGGCATATAATATCTGTCATGCATCGCCGGGGTATGTGTGAGTGGATGCCCCGCTCCGCCCCCCCCCCCGCCCCCCCCCCCCCCCAAAATACACTTGTGCACTCATTAAGTTTGGGCTGGTTTCGGAGCAGTACATGTACGTATGTATATACATACAATGGAATGTAGGACTTGCGCGGAAAGAGGCGGGGCTGGCAGAGTGCATTGGGGGTGCGTAGAGTAGCGTGTTGGTGAGATTCGGGGTGCATCGGACGCCGGATGCCCACCCACCCGGCGTAAAAGACGCGTAATAATATTCACATTATATTAACACACAAATGTGTGAAAACCGGACATTCCGTGCCGGATGGATGGGAATACGGCGTCCGATGCAGCCAAATCCCCAGGGACACGCTATTCTATGCACCGCCAATGCACTCCGCCAGCACCGCCTCATTCTCTGTCGATTTCGAAAACGCCTTCACATTATCCACCTCTAATTGCAATTGCCACCGTGTAATGTTGTCACGATATATGTGCGCACACAACAACACTTACTACCGGTTCCGACGCGGATGGAGGCGGGGCTTGCGGAGTGCACTGGCGGTGCACAAACTAGTGTGCTGCAAATAATTGGGGTGCATCGGACGCCGGACGCCCATCCACCCGGCGTAAAAGACGCGTAATATTCACACTATATCAACACACAAATGTGTGAAAACCGGACATTCCGTGCCGGATGGATGGGAATACGGCGTCCGATGCAGCCAAATCCCCAGGGACACGCTATTCTATGCACCGCCAATGCACTCCGCCAGCACCGCCTCATTCTCTGTCGATTTCGAAAACGCCTTCACATTATCCACCTCTAATTGCAATTGCCACCGTGTAATGTTGTCACGATATATGTGCGCACACAACAACACTTACTACCGGTTCCGACGCGGATGGAGGCGGGGCTTGCGGAGTGCACTGGCGGTGCACAAACTAGTGTGCTGCAAATAATTGGGGTGCATCGGACGCCGGACGCCCATCCACCCGGCGTAAAAGACGCGTAATATTCACACTATATCAACACACAAATGTGTGAAAACCGGACATTCCGTGCCGGATGGATGGGAATACGGCGTCCGATGCAGCCAAATCCCCAGGGACACGCTATTCTATGCACCGCCAATGCACTCCGCCAGCACCGCCTCATTCTCTGTCGATTTCGAAAACGCCTTCACATTATCCACCTCTAATTGCAATTGCCACCGTGTAATGTTGTCACTATATATGTGCGCACACAACATCACTTACTACCGGTTCCGACGCGGATGGAGGCGGGGCTTGCGGAGTGCACTGGCGGTGCACAAACTAGTGTGCTGCAAATAATTGGGGTGCATCGGACGCCGGACGCCCATCCACCCGGCGTAAAAGACGCGTAATATTCACACTATATCAACACACAAATGTGTGAAAACCGGACATTCCGTGCCGGATGGATGGGAATACGGCGTCTGATGCAGCCAAATCCCCAGGAACACGCTATTCGATGCACCCATATGGTATGCATACCGCCAATGCACTCCATCCGTAACCCCCCGCCTCATTCCCAGTCGTACGTGCTTGTGCACACGCACGGAATGCTTGCACTGCTCCGAAACCACTGTCACATACCCCGCTCATTGGGTACGATTGCGGCGCATGCACGGCTACATATTTGTTTACATAAACCCGGGGGGGGGGGGGGGCACAGTGTCCCGCTACTCACCCTGCATTGGATTAGGGCGACGATTGCAAACAAGACGAGGAGGCGCGCATGAACTGCTCGAAACCACGCGATGTCCCCGGTGACCCGCCATATCCAGCAAGTAATAAGGACAGGACCCCCCCCCCCCCGCCAAAGTGGAGGAAGTGTAGG
>VCJN01002634.1:0-16797 GCA_006384855.1 Tetraselmis striata
TACCAAGGGTTGTAATTTCGGACCGTGATCCGAGATTTATTGTCGTCTTTTTGGCAGACTTTGTGGCGTCGCCCAGGCACTAAGTTAAACATGTCTAGTGCAACACATCCTGAAAACGGAATGGTCTGACTGAAAGGATCAATGCCATTGTCTTGTGAACTGGCTCGAGCGTTTTGTTGCTTTGATAGCACCAATTGGGTTGATCAATTGCCGTTGATGGAATTTTCGCATAATTCTAATCGTGCAATTGGTATATATTGAGCATACACCGTTTGAGGTTAATTACGGATTTAATCCTGAAACACCTCCTGACTTATTGTTTGCCATGAGGCCCACAATACCTGTGTCAGTCAGTGCTCAACAGAAAATCCATAATATAAAAGATATCCATGACTTAGTCAAATCGATTTTGGCAATTCATAAGGATGAGTTAACTGTTCGCCCTACGGAAAGGCAACAGAGGGATGTTCCCATCTTCAATGTTGGAGATAAAGTGAGTATTGTAACTCGCTTTCTGAGAATCAAAGGCCAACCTAACCAGAAGTCAATGGATAGGCAGTTGGGTCCTTTTCCGATTATTGAGAAGATTGGCAATTATAGTTTCCGGTTGCAGTTGCCTCCGGGGATGAAGTTGCATCCGGCGGTTTTCCATGTGAATAGTTTGCGGCCTTGTCCGACTGCATCTATTCGTCCGGTTGTGCCAATGGTCACGGGTTCTGAGGAAGATCCTGACAGCCAGGAGTTTGAAATTGAAAAGATATCCGCAGTCAAGATTGGCTTGATGCCTGGCCGCAAAGGATCTCAATTGCAATTTCTGGTGCACTTTGCAGATAAAACTATTGCACCTGTTTGGCATCGTTTGTTTGATGTAAAACGGACTGTTGCTTTGCAAAGTTTTATGGATACGCCGATGTGGCTGCAGTTTGCTGAGTCAGATGAGTTTCTGCAGCATGCGGCTAAATATCCGGCTAGAATTCCAACTGCAAATTGAATACTGCTTTATGTTGTCCATGGGGGGAGAGATGTAGTGTGATAGTTACAATGTATTGTAACTAGTCCTGAGCTACCTTTGGCATAATACCAATACTAGTGTGCGCGTGCTACGCGCACCAGTGCTGTACCTCGGGGGATATTCCATACCCGAGGCTGCTGATGATTATCAGCCAGTATTGTTATATGTATATAACATACAATGCCATATTATGACTAGGCTGACGTTAGGCCTTCCGTTCGTCTCTCCAAGGTGACGCTCTTCGCAGTGAGCGTGCTGCTATAGGTCGGCATGGTCTGACGATCAGTGCCGGCACCAACGATAGTATATGTAGCGGCGGGTGGTGACAACCTTGTAACCAATTATTGTTGTATTCTCAAAACACAGTAGCCTCTCGCCTTTGCACCACCACTACACACCACCTTTGTTTGTCCTTGCAGTCTCTATCCGGCTGAGACTGCCGCAGACGAAGCACTACTACTAGCGAATATTATTTATCCGTGAAGGCTGCTGGTGGTGGCGGCACGTCCATCCAGTTACGTGCGAGTACATCCGGAGTTATTGCTTGCGGGCGATAAATCCTTTTTGTCATCATTCTGGTAGTCGTACTAGCCCGGTGAAGTGTTACATGGCACTGACGTATAAGGCACAAGGTTGTCCGTGTAGTACCGGGTAGTACGCGATATATTTATTAAGCCGGTACCGGGTATCTAGTACGAACCCGGGCGCTATGACGAGTCGTCCTGTGGATAACTACGACTATTAGTACATGGGAGCGCAAATCGCAGCCGTACGTATTTGGTAACACTGGGGAATTTTGTGTACATTATAACTAGTACTGCTGAACGGGCCTGCCAGCCGTCCGATCAAAGGTCATCAGATGGGCGGATTGGCTTCCATGTTTTGCCAAAGAGTGCTCACGTTACATAAATATTCGCGAGGGGGAGGGCGGGGGAAGGCAGCGGTTTGCCGAAGAATGTTTGAATTACAATATTCGCGACAGCTGCCGTCGGGGCATGTGGCGGGGGGCGGGGGGGGGGGGGGGGGGGGCGCCGCCCGCCGCTCCCGCCGGGGGAGTGAGGGGAGGGGGGTAAGGGGGCGGGGGCTACTGCTTGTTCTTGTTCTTGCGTGCCCGGGGGACCCTCCGCTTCGACGATCTCGCTGCCTCCGCCTCCGCCTCCGCCTCCGCCTCCGCCTGCGCCTCCGACTCCGCCTCCGACTCCGCGACCGTCAGTTTCTTACCTCGGCGCTTCTTCACTGGCCTCTTCCGCTTCTTGTCATCCGTCAGTGTCTTCACCACCCCGGGAGGCTGTGCCGTCGACGACGCCGCCATGAGCTTCCTTACCTTGGCGTCGGGACGCCCCCTGTGCCCAGACGCCCACAACAAGCCACAATCGTTTCGCCTTTAAGCGGCTGAGGATGCGGCCTCCTCGGCCACCACGAGTTGCGCCGCTGGCACTGTGGAAGCCTTGGCGTTGAGATGGGCCTTACGGCGCTTCCGGACGAACCTGCACGCGGCACAAGTTAGCCACGAGTGGGTGCGTGCTAATGTGGAGGATGGAGTGTTTTGTTGCGCGCCCACCTTGTCACGCGTTTCCTCATGTCTTTCTCGTCCTCCTCGATGCCGGCGGCGCGGACACGCGAGACAACAAGGCTCGCCGCCCACTTTTGCCCAGGGGGCGAGGTCTGCCATGGCGCTGTGAGCGGTGAAGGGGGGGGGGGGGGGGCGGCCGAGGTGGAGAAACTAACACCCAGTCGATGACCGCCTTCCGCAGCAGTCAACGACACATCGGAGGCGAGGAGCAGCGCGCCACTACTATTTACATGCACGTATTGTCAAGAGCTAGTCGATGCGGCATTGTGTCGGTGTAATTTCGCAATGTTTATTGTTGAAGTAGCACGGCGTAATGAATATGCGGTTTCACCGAGTGAATCCGGGATAATATGTGCGGTAGGGCGCGCGTATATGTGCGCGACGAATGTGCGCGCGCAGCGTTGTGCGGCGGTGTGCGGCGGTGTGCACCGATGTTAATATAGTGTGAATATTATATCGGCCGTAGACGATCGGGTCTGGCAGCACTGCCCGTGCTTGTAAATAAGCGACAATGGATCACGTCATGCTCCGGTTGTACTCCTACACTTCCTCCACTTTGGCGGGTGGGGCGGGGGGGGGGGGGGGCGGGGGGGGGGGGTCATGTCCTTATTACTTGCATCGGTGGACGTGCTGGATATGGAGGTCACCGGGCACATCGCGTGGTTTCGGAGCAGTTCATTCGCGCCTCCTCGTCTTGTGTGCAATCGTCGCCCTAATCCAATGCAGGGTGAGTAGCGGGACACTGTGCCCCCCCTCCCTCGGTTTATGTAAACAAATATCTAGCCGTGCATGCGCCGCAATCGGTACCCAATGAGCGGGGTATGTGACAGTGGTTTCGGAGCAGTGCAAGCATTCCGTGCGTGTGCACAAGCACGTACGACTGGGAATGAGGCGGGGGTTGCGGATGGAGTGCATTGGCGGTGCATAGAATAGCGTGTTCCTGGGGTTTTGGCTGCATCAGACGCCATATTCCCATCCATCCGGCACGGAATGTCCGGTTTTCACACATTTGTGTGTTAATATAGTGTGAATATTACGCGTCTTTTACGCCGGGTGGATGGGCATCCGGCGTCCGATGCACCCCAATTATTTGCAGCACGCTACTCTACGCACCCCCAACGCACTCCGCAAGCCCCGCCTCCATCCGCGTCGGAACCGATAGTAAGTGTTGTTGTGTGCGCACATCGTGACAACATTACACGGTGGCAATTGCAATTAGCGGTGGATAATGTGAAGGCGTTTTCGAAATCGACAGAGAATGAGGCGGTGCTGGCGGAGTGCATTGGCGGTGCATAGAATAGCGTGTTGCTGGGGTTTTGGCTGCATCGGACGCCGTATTCCCACCCATCCGGCACGGAATGTCCGGTTTTCACACATTTGCGTGTGAATGTAGTGTGAATATTACGCGTCTTTTACGCCGGGTGGATGGGCATCCGGCGTCCGATGCACCCCAATTATTTGCAGCACGCTAGTCTGTGCACCGCCAGTGCACTCCGCAAGCCCCGCCTCCATCCGCGTCGGAACCGGTAGTCAGTGTTGTTGTGTGCGCACATCGCGACAACATTACACGGTGGCAATTGCAATTATTAGCGGTGGATAATAATGTGAAGGCGTTTTCGAAATCGACAGAGAATGAGGCGGTGCTGGCGGAGTGCATTGGCGGTGCATAGAATAGCGTGTTGCTGGGGTTTTGGCTGCATCGGACGCCGTATTCCCACCCATCCGGCACGGAATGTCCGGTTTTCACACATTTGTGTGTTAATATAGTGTGAATATTACACGTCTTTTACGCCGGGTGGATGGGCATCCGGCGTCCGATGCACCCCAATTATTTGCAGCACGCTACTCTACGCACCCCCAACGCACTCCGCAAGCCCCGCCTCCATCCGCGTCGGAACCGATAGTAAGTGTTGTTGTGTGCGCACATCGTGACAACATTACACGGTGGCAATTGCAATTAGCGGTGGATAATGTGAAGGCGTTTTCGAAATCGACAGAGAATGAGGCGGTGCTGGCGGAGTGCATTGGCGGTGCATAGAATAGCGTGTTGCTGGGGTTTTGGCTGCATCGGACGCCGTATTCCCACCCATCCGGCACGGAATGTCCGGTTTTCACACATTTGCGTGTGAATATAGTGTGAATATTACGCGTCTTTTACGCCGGGTGGATGGGCATCCGGCGTCCGATGCACCCCGAATCTCACCAACACGCTACTCTACGCACCCCCAACGCACTCCGCCAGCCCCGCCTCTTTCCGCGCAGGTCCTACGTTCCATTGTATGTATATACATACGTACATGTACTGCTCCGAAACCAGCCCAAACTTAATGAGTGCACAAGTGTAAATGGGGGGGGGGGGGGGGGGGGGGATGTGGCGGCGGGGCATCCACTCACACATACCCCGGCGATGCATGACAGATATTACATGCCGTGGCGGGTCGGCGGGCCGACCCGGCGGGGGGGGGGGGGGGGGGGGTCTATTCAACTACACGTGCGACAGTGTCGTTTCGTGGAGCAGTATATGTGCCCGGCCTCATTTATACCGCCCCCTACCTGCGCTGCATGGTCCACCCCTACGAATTACTTAGCACAAACCGCCATTACTTAATAGGAACCTAGCACAGCCAGGCTTATATGCCCGCTTTGCCGATCAACTTCTACGCACTTTCCGTCCCTCAACCGCCGGACATGGGGGTTAAGCCGCCAGCCTCGGCAGTTGCTTAGCCAGACTTGGCATCCCGTACCGTGTCCATGGCTTCGCAGCTCTGCCGCCGGCACACGCCGAGTCCGGCGCTTGCTGCCGCGGGGTTGCGCACGCATGCACGCACGGTAATACGCCGCCGACGCCGCCACGCTTACTTCCACCACCTTCGCCAGCCGCAGCTTCGCACGCCGTTCCGCCGACATACGAAACGCACGAATCCCCCCCCCCCCCCCCCCCCCGTCCCCGCGTCATGTATAATATATTCGAGGTGACTATGCGGGGCGCAGCACACGCCGCGGCGTGGGTCGGCGGAGCGGCATGCGGCGGGAGCCCTAATGGCCGGGCAGTATCGACACCCACACAGGCACCGCCGCTCACCTCCGACGCGGATGAACCGCCTCCCAAAGGAAACATGCCGGTTGGTGGTAAGCCCAGCAGGCGTGGGGTGCCGGCGCCGGTACTGGTGCGACGGAGCTGTCGCGTCAGGAACCGCACCGCATGTGGAGCAACACATGGCGGTGCCGGCCCCACCTATGTCTAGGGCCACCTCCTCACAACACCCCGCCACGACGGCGTCGGCCACCGCCGACGGCGCCGTTGCGGGGGGGGGGGGACGCCCTGCCAGGCGACGATGATGCGCCTGGTGCGCCGCGTCAGGAGGCGGAGGAGGCCGTGGTCGAGGCGACTGATCGGACTGAGGGGGTTGTTGAGGCGAGCGAGGCTGCGCTCGCGCCACCCGCCCCGCAGCCACCTGCGGGACATGCCGACTTGCTCGTCGCCATGTTGACCGGAGCACTACGAGCAGTGGCGGGAGGCGGCCACATGCACTATCATGTGCGTGTCCTGGCCGGACGCCCGTCATGCGTGGACTGCGGCCAACGGACGGACTGGGAGTGTTGCTGCGACGGCACCCCGGCTTTGTGCGGCCCCAAGTACCCATGCATGGCGACCCATCAGCGGGCAGTCCCTGTCTCGACCACGGCCACGGTGAGGGCGGAGTTCCGCCATGTCAGGGACGCGTTCCACGACGCGACTCGCGCCGCCGTGTGTGAGGCTTCCGAGAAGGCACGCGCGGCTGGTAGGGTGCGCAGGGTGAGGCGGCGGACGGCCCAGGAGATGAAGGAGAGCGAGACATGCCGTCAGTGAGGTCGGGCGCAATGTCATTGGGTGGGGCACACGGACGTGTAACACTTGCACTTTGCGCGTACTGCTGGGTTACATCCAGGCGGTGTCACACTATGCAACCGGAAAGGCTGCGTTGCTACTGCAAACGATGCTACGCCTCACTCGGTAGCAACCGCTGCCCCGCCCATCCCACTCGCCTTGGCGCCGCGCTGCCCCGGCCGCCGCGCCTTGGCGCCGCGCTGCCCCGGCCGCCGCGCCTTGGCGCCGCGCTGTCCCGGCCGCCGCGCCTTGGCGCCGCGCTGGGTATCGAGTCCTCCCCTCCCTGGTGAGCGCGTCCACCTGCGCCTTGCGCTCGGGGCCGTCCTCCTCCGTCACCACATTCTGCAACCCCCACCGCGTGACGAACCACGCAGCTCCTTGCATGCGCTTGTGCATGTGCCCAAGCACCGCCAGTCGCGACACCGAACGCACCACCGCTGGGGACGCGAGCTCCTTCTCGGTCATGATCGCCTTCACCCGGGCCTCCTCGAACAGCGGACCGGCGTTAAGAATGGAAAACGTTTCCATGTGGTGCAAGCAGTCCTCCATGACCCAGCCGGACTGCACCGCCACCTTGCCTGACCCTGCAGTCATGGAGGGGAATGCCGTCACGCCCACGCCCACGCCCACGCCCGGGGGGGGGGGGGGGGGGGTTACCTTTCGACTTCTTGGACACCGCAAACGAAGGGCGCAACCCGCGTCCAAAGTTGCTGGGTATCGGGACTAAAGCCTGGCGCCGGTCTTCCTGCTTCATAGCTCGGAATCCAATGTGGCCCTGCACGGTGACAAATTTCCTCCAGAAGTCCCTTTCCAAGCCAAAAAAAAACAGGTGGAACGGCGCGAGGGGGAAGAGGTTGACCATGCTGACATAGCCCAGGACCACATGCACATGGCACACGCCATGGCAGCCAGTGTTCTGCTTGGCCTCCGCCAGCCGGGTTGTGTTGAACGCACGCCGGGCAAGGTGCGTGATTCACTGGACAAGTCATCGCCTTCATGGACGGTTACCAAGCGAGCATCCCCGTCCGCATCCACAGGGGGGTGCTCCTGGGCAGCCGCCATAGCCTCCACAACCTGCCACGCCGACCGGGCGGGTGCGTGTGATTCCATACAACCGCAGTTGAGTGATGCCACCAGCACGCAGGCCGGGCCCACTCACCTCTGAACGCAGAAGGTCCACAATGTCACCGTCCTCGAAAACAGCGCGCCACTGGGTCGCCCCGCCGTAGTCCTCCAACACCCACTCGGTAACGACGCCGGTTATCACGCCGTAGTGCCATACTCCCCGGAACTTCTTGGCGATGACCTTCATGTAGAAGCCACCGGGATCGCCTTTCCGTATCACGCCCTCATCGGCAGCTTCCACGTCCGCCGGCGGCCACGCAGGCGCGTCGATGTCCATACTGTCTTCGCCAACGGGGTCCTCCCCCACACCCATCACATCGTCCTCCGAGACCGGCGCCGGCGGGCCGTTTCCGACGGCTGCAGCTACTCCTGCTGCCGCCCCTGCCGCTGCTGCTGCTGCTGCTGCCGCCCTGCTGCTGCTGCTTGTAATAAGGCGGCCTTGCGGTGCAACTTAGCCGCACGCTTCAACGAGTGGCTACAGTTCGGGTATTTCCGGAAGTGCCGCTCTCGCGCCGTCCTTTCACTACTGCCCGTCACGATGCCGTGGCAGTGCTTGCATGTGTACACGCCATTCTTCGACACACTCGATATCCATCCCTCTCCCGGCATGCCTGCTGCCGCGCGCGCGCGGGGGGGGGGGGGGGGGGGGTTGAGAGTTGGGGTGGATGTAGCCCACCACCGGCAGGGAGCACAAATGCGAGTGCGCGGCTGTCCGCGCTTGGTTCAGCGGTGAGCGGCGGTGACCGCCAGGCGACCCCGTACTTCATGCGCGTGCTGGGGCGTTACACAATCATCAGCAGTTAGGGCGGCTGCATTAAAACGCGCACCTACGAACACCACCTACCGCCTACCACCTACCGTACCACCTACATCCGCCCACACCTCCGCCCGTCGTGCCGCACATCGCCGCACACCGCGGGGTCAGCGATGTGCAGCGAGTACGTGCAACCGCCTGTACTTAGCCCGGGTACTCCGCGTCGGCGCGCGACAGGCCAGCCCGCGTGGGCATATCAATTTGATGAAATTATCGAAACGAGAAATTCATATAGTACTTTACAGATCGCGCGCGATAGTCGTCGCTACTCGGTATGAAATCCACGTCCCTCGTCCGTCCCGTATAGTCCCCGTATGTCGTCGTTCGTCACCAGTAGGGCACACTTGCGTCACATCTGAATCTCACAGTGACCGCCGGCGCGCATCCCCGAGTCACCCGCGACACAGTCCGAGGCAGCTTCACAGCACCTTTCTTCGCCCGTCGGTCCGCACTTCACGGTGATGACTCCGCATGCGCGCCGCCCGCCATGGTCCAAGCCGCACCCCTCCGCCCCCCTTTCCCCAACCACACCCGCTCCCCTCCCCATCCCCGCAGCCACACCACCGCCGGCGCGCATCCCCGAGTCACCCGCGGCACCGTCCGAGGCAGCTTCACAGCACCTATCTTCGCCCATCGGTCCGCACTTCACGGTGAGGACTCCGCATGCGCGCCGCCCGCCATGGTCCAAGCCGCACCCCTCCGCCCCCCTTTCCCCAACCACACCCGCTCCCCTCCCCATCCCCGCAGCCACACCACCGCCGGCGCGCATCCCCGAGTCACCCGCGGCACCGTCCGAGGCAGCTTCACAGCACCTTTCTTCACCCGTCGGTCCGCACTTCACGGTGAGGACTCCGCATGCGCGCCGCCCGCCATGGTCCAAGCCGCACCCCTCCGCCCCTCTTTCCCCAACCACACCCGCTCCCCTCCCCATCCCCGCAGCCACACCACCGCCGGCGCGCATCCCCGAGTCACCCGCGGCACCGTCCGAGGCAGCTTCACAGCACCTATCTTCGCCCGTCGGTCCGCACTTCACGGTGATGACTCCGCATGCGCGCCGCCCGCCATGGTCCAAGCCGCACCCCTCCGCCCCCCGTTCCCCAACCACACCCGCTCCCCTCCCCATCCCCGTGGCCACACCACCGCCGGCGCGCATCCCCGAGTCACCCGCGGCACCGTCCGAGGTAGCTTCACAGCACCTTCCTTCGCCCGTCGGTCCGTACTTCACGGTGAGGACTCCGCATGCGCGCCGCCCGCCATGGTCCAAGCCGCACCCCTCCGCCCCTCTTTCCCCAACCACACCCGCTCCCCTCCCCATCCCCGCAGCCACACCACCGCCGGCGCGCATCCCCGAGTCACCCGCGGCACCGTCCGAGGCAGCTTCACAGCACCTTTCTTCGCCCGTCGGTCCGCACTTCACGGTGAGGACTCCGCATGCGCGCCGCCCGCCATGGTCCAAGCCGCACCCCTCTGCCCCCCGTTCCCCAACCACACCCGCTCCCCTCCCCATCCCCGCAGCCACACCACCGCCGGCGCGCATCCCCGAATCAACCGAGGCACCGTCCGAGGCAGCTTCACAGCACCTTTCTTCGCCCGTCGGTCCGCACTTCACGGTGATGACTCCGCATGCGCGCCCGTGCGCAGCGGTGTGGGTCGCACCGCCAACTCCACAAGACTCGAGACATGAAGACGGAGGCGGTGCTCATTCTCGCGTGTGCTTCTGGCAGCTTTATTGAAGTTGCCCGTAACGTTGTACTACGCCGTAGTCTCTTGTTGCTTACGCTTTTGTAATCCAAACCAGTAGAGACGGGATGCAGGCCGCTTTTAGGTGGCTTGCTGTGTTGATTTTCTAATTCTAGGGAACTGCCCTTTTTGTAATTCACACCAGTACCAGAAGTACCGGCAGCGAGTAGCAAGTACCAGTACCAGCAGCGAACCAGTTGTAATTCAAACCAGTACCAGCAGCGAGCGTTCGCATTGCCAGCGCTTTGAAGTACCAGAGTTTTTTTCCCCATTACCGGCAGCGAGTAGCGAATACCAGTACGTTACTCATAGCCTCCCAACCGTGAGATCGTAATCGGACGGCTGTATGTGTAATTAAGGACCGTGGGCGGGCGGTGGGCGGGTGGGTGGGCGGGTGGGTGGATTATAGTACTTAGAAGTACATTCCATTAGATAAGCGCTTTAGCCATGCACCTATAGGCCCGATCCGCTGCACTACACGGGTACCCGTACGGCAATAAAGCTCACCGCCGAAAAATCGACGCTTCGCTGGATAAAAGCTCCTCGTAGGACTCCCTGGTCGTCGCATGATCCGAGGATTCGCCACAACCGCCACCCCGCTCAGCCGCCCCCCTGCCGCACCCAGCCGAGCACAACTCCTAGGGGCTACCAACGCCCACCACATGGAGGACTAGTGGGGGTGGTGCCGCCTGGCTTGCCCCGCACCCGCCATGATCCTCCGCTCCTAGTGGGCCGATGCCTGGCGGCGGGCGCCGACGGATATTACCTTTAGTACATTATTGTGGGGGGTGTCGACCCCCCCCCCCCCCCCCCTTGGCCCATGAAATCACTTCGGGACGACAACATAGTGTCTTGGGTCGTGTCTTGCTTGGGGTAGTCGTTCGTCGGATCGCACGCGACGGAGAGAGCCCATGCACCATGTCGACCGGTCGAACGTCCTCGTAACTAGCCTATGCTCTGCACTAGCCATGCTGGCACCGCCAGATAATTTGTATCCTCGTCACTCGCGGATTTTGCTCCGACACGGCCGCTTTGGGATGGCCCTACACTGTGAGATTCAGATGTGACATACAGGTGACGAAGCACTACTACTAGCGACTATTATTTATCCGTGAAGGCTGCTGCTGGTGGCGGCACGTCCATCCAGTTACGTGCGAGTACATCCGGCGTTATTGCCGGCGGGCGATAAATCCTTTTTGTCATCATTCTGGTAGTCGTACGAGCCCGGTAAAATGTTACATGGCACTGACGTACAAGGTACAAGGTTGTCCGTGCAGTACCGGGTAGTACGCGATATATTTATTGAGCCGGTACCGGGTATCTCGTACCCGGTACCCGGTACCCGGGCACGATGGACAGTGGTCCTGTGGATAACTACGACTATTAGTACATGGGAGCGCAAATCTCAGCCGTACTTTTTGGCCAAAGTGGGGAATTTTGTGTACATTATAGCTAGTACTGCTGAACGGGCCTGCCAGCCGTCCGATCAAAGGTCATCAGATGGGCGGATTGGCTGCCATGTTTTGCCAAAGAGTGCTCACGTTACATAAATATTCGCGAGGGGGAGGGCGGGGGCAGGCAGCGGTTTGCCGAAGAATGATTGAATTACAATATTCGCGACAGCTGCCATCGGGGAATGTGGCCCGCCGGGGGGGGGGGGGGGTGCGGGGGCGGGGGGACCACGCCCGCCCCGCCCCCCCCCCCCCCCCCTCGCCGCCAGCCGCTCCCGCCTGGGCGGGAGGGGGGGGGGGGGGGAGGAGGGGGCGGGTGAGGGGAGGGGGGGGGGGGGGGGGGGGTACAGGGTGCAATATCGAGTCAAAATGGGCACATTTACGGACTCGAAAATGTGCCCCCCACGTGATCGCTTAGACTCGGATATGTACCCACTTTTTGGGTGCATTTCAGCTGCAATGTAATACTATACGAGAGTACTAAAAATGACAATTCGCCGTGTCCTCTTCGCGCCCTCTGCTGCGTAAAGTACTACCCGCCTCACCTAGGTGGTGGGGCTACTTCGCGCCATTTTGCGAGCCACGGTGGCCCACACTGTGAAGGATTTCACTCCTCGCTGATCGAAGCTCCAAGAGACCTGCTGCAGCGCCGCCGTTTTGGGAGCCATCTCCGCCGGACCCCGCTGGCAGTGGTTGAGATGCGGGCTTGGAGGACCCGCCAGCCTGACGCGGCGCCGCTACGACCCTGTAGTAGCGGTCATCGACTAAGACGCCGGGGGGGGGGGGGGGGGGGGGGGGGGGGGGTTAGAGACCCGGCTCGGCAGGGCAAGCAGGTGTTGGTGGACTCTAGTAAGCGTTGCTTCTTGATGTGTTGAATGCCGCGCCGCATCTCGTTGTCGTTGCGCCAGTCGCGCACGATGCGAATCGAGTAGCCACAGTGTTTTACAGTCTTGCTCTGGCACTCCCCGAAGAGGGCAGAATCCACGGCAGCGTACCACCAATCTACGGAAAAGTCCGGCGCAACAGCCTGCAAGACATGGTTCCACGACGCACGGGAGTCGGGTGTGGAACAGCGTCTCGTCGTTGGGAGCGACAGTACACGGGTTTTTACGCGAGATGCGGGCGTTCACCTGCCCCCGCTGCCGAGATGCGGTACCCCCACCGTCACGGTTGACTCTCTTCACCCTATGCATCTCTTGCTCGTCAGTCTTGCCAGCGGTGGCCTCAGCCACAGCTGGCAAGACTGGCGCGAGGATGTACTTGTCGTCCCCAATGTGGGCCTCCGGGTTCCAGTGCCGCATCTCTCTCGGCGCAACCGTCTGTAAGACATGGTTCCACGACGCACAGAAGTCGGGTTTGGAAAAGCGCCTCGTCGTTACAAGAGCTAGGAGCGATAGTACACGGGTTTTTACGCGAGAGATGCGGGCGTTCACCTGCCCCCGCTGCCGAGATGCGGGTAATCCCACCCTCACGGTAAAGTCTTTTCCACCCTATGCATCTCTTGCTCGTCAGTCATGCCAGCGGTGGCCTCAGCCACCGCTGGCAAGACTGACGCGAGGATATACTTGTCGTTCCCAATGTGGGCCGCCGGGTTCCAGTGCCGCATCTCTCTCGGCGCAACCGCCTGTAAGACATGGTTCCACGACGCACAGCAGTCGGGTTTGGAAAAACGTATCGTCGTTACAAGAGCTAGGAGCGACAGTACACGGGTTTTTACGCGAGATGCGGGCGTTCACCTGCCCCCGCTGCCGAGATGCGGTACCCCCACCGTCACGGTTGAATTTCTCCCCCCTATGCATCTCTTGCTCGTCAGTCTTGCCAGCGGTGGCCTCAGCCACAGCTGGCAAGACTGACGCGAGGATCTACCTGTCGTCCCCAATGTTGGCCTCCGGGTTCCAGTGCCGCATCTCTCTCTCTCTGTAAGACATGGTTCCACGACGCACAGAAGTCGGGTTTGGAAAAGCGCCTCGTCGTTACAAGAGCTAGGAGCGACAGTACACGGGTTTTTACGCGAGAGATGCGGGCGTTCACCTGCCCCCGCTGCCGAGATGTGGGTAATCCCACCCCTCACACTTAACTATCTTCACCCTCTGCATGTCTTGCTCGTCAATGTTGTCAGCGGTGGCCTCAGCCACCGCTGGCAAGACTGACGCGAGGATGTACTTGTCGTCCTCAATGTGGGCCTCCGGGTTTCATTACCGCATCTCTCTCGGCGCAACCGCCTGTAAGACATGATTCCACGACGCACGGGAGTCGGGTATGAAAAAGAGCCTTGTCGTTACAAGGGCTAGGAGCGACAGTACACGGGGTTTTTACGCGAGAGATGCGGGCGTTCATCTGCCCCCGCTGCCGAGATGCGGGCAATGCCAGCCCTCATTGTAAATTCTCTCCACCCTTTGCATCTCTTGCTCGTCAGTCTTGCTAGCAGTGGCCTCAGCCAGTGATGAAGGTATAGGGTGCGCTCATCGTAGAGATGCTGCCATATACCCCCGCAAAGTGCTATCCAGTGATGTAGGTAAGGTGCGCGTATTGTGCAGGTGCTTCCATGTATCCCCAAAAAGTGCTGTCCAGTGATGTTGGTTGGGTGCACTTTTTGTGCAGGTGCTGCCATACAGCCCCGCATAGTGCTATCCAATGATGTAGGTAGGGTGCGCTTATTGTGCAGGTGCTGCCATATATCCCCGCATAGTCCTATCCAATGATGTGGGTAGGGTGCGCTTATTGTGCAGGTGCTGCCATGTATCCCCGCATAGTGCTATGCAGTGATGTAGGTAGGGTGCGCTTCATTGTGACGGTGCTGCCATATAGCCCCGCATAGTGCTATCCAATCATGTAGGTAGGGTGCGCTTATTGTGCCGGTGCTGCCATGTATCCCCGAATAGTGCTATCCAATGACGTAGGTAGGGTGCGCTTATCGTGCAGGTGCTGCCATGTATCCCCGAATAGTGCTATCCAATGACGTAGGTAGGGTGCGCTTATCGTGCAGGTGCTGCCATGTATCCCCAAATAGTGCTATCCAATGACGTAGGTAGGGTGCGCTTATCGTGCAGGTGCTGCCATGTATCCCCGAACAGTGCTATCCAATGACGTAGGTAGGGTGCGCTTATTGTGCCGGTGCTGCCATGTATCCCCGAATAGTGCTATCCAATGACGTAGGTAGGGTGCGCTTATCGTGCAGGTGCTGCCATGTATCCCCAAATAGTGCTATCCAATGACGTAGGTAGGGTGCGCTTATTGTGCCGGTGCTGCCATGTATCCCCGAATAGTGCTATCCAATGACGTAGGTAGGGTGCGCTTATCGTGCAGGTGCTGCCATGTATCCCCGAATAGTGCTGTCCAATGATGTAGGCAGGGTGCGCTTATTGTGCCGGTGCTGCCATACAGCCCCGCATAGTGCTGTCCAGTGATGTAGGTAGGGTGCGCTTATCGCGCAGGTGCTGCCATGTATCCCCGAATAGTGCTATCCAATGACGTAGGTAGGGTGCGCTTATCGTGCAGGTGCTGCCATGTATCCCCAAATAGTGCTGTCCAGTGATGTAGGTAGGGTGCGCTTATCGTGCAGGTGCTGCCATGTATCCCCGAACAGTGCTATCCAATGATGTAGGTAGGGTGCGCTTATTGTGCAGGTGCTGCCATGTATCCCCGCATAGTGCTGTCCAGTGATGTAGGTAGGGTGCGCTTATCGTGCAGGTGCTGCCATGTATCCCCGAACAGTGCTATCCAATGATGTAGGTAGGGTGCGCTTATCGTGCAGGTGCTGCCATGTATCCCCGAATAGTGCTGTCCAGTGATGTAGGTAGGGTGCGCTTATCGTGCAGGTGCTGCCATACAGCCCCGCATAGTGCTGTCCAGTGATGTAGGTAGGGTGCGCTTATCGCGCAGGTGCTGCCATGTATCCCCGAATAGTGCTGTCCAATGATGTAGGCAGGGTGCGCTTATTGTGCCGGTGCTGCCATACAGCCCCGCATAGTGCTGTCCAGTGATGTAGGTAGGGTGCGCTTATTGTGCCGGTGCTGCCATACAGCCCCGCATAGTGCTGTCCAGTGATGTAGGTAGGGTGCGCTTATCGCGCAGGTGCTGCCATGTATCCCCGAATAGTGCTATCCAATGACGTAGGTAGGGTGCGCTTATCGTGCAGGTGCTGCCATGTATCCCCGAATAGTGCTGTCCAGTGATGTAGGTAGGGTGCGCTTATTGTGCCGGTGCTGCCATACAGCCCCGCATAGTGCTGTCCAGTGATGTAGGTAGGGTGCGCTTATCGCGCAAGTGCTGCCATGTATCCCCGAATAGTGCTATCCAATGACGTAGGTAGGGTGCGCTTATCGTGCAGGTGCTGCCATGTATCCCCGAACAGTGCTGTCCAGTGATGTAGGTAGGGTGCGCTTATTGTGCCGGTGCTGCCATACAGCCCCGCATAGTGCTGTCCAGTGATGTAGGTAGGGTGCGCTTATCGCGCAGGTGCTGCCATGTATCCCCGAATAGTGCTATCCAATGACGTAGGTAGGGTGCGCTTATCGTGCAGGTGCTGCCATGTATCCCCGAACAGTGCTATCCAATGACGTAGGTAGGGTGCGCTTATCGTGCAGGTGCTGCCATGTATCCCCGAATAGTGCTGTCCAATGATGAAGGCAGGGTGCGCTTATTGTGCAGGTGCTGCCATACAGCCCCGCATAGTGCTGTCCAGTGATGTAGGTAGGGTGCGCTTATCGCGCAGGTGCTGCCATGTATCCCCGAATAGTGCTATCCAATGACGTAGGTAGGGTGCGCTTATCGTGCAGGTGCTGCCATGTATCCCCGAATAGTGCTGTCCAATGATGTAGGCAGGGTGCGCTTATTGTGCCGGTGCTGCCATACAGCCCCGCATAGTGCTGTCCAGTGATGTAGGTAGGGTGCGCTTATCGCGCAGGTGCTGCCATGTATCCCCGAATAGTGCTATCCAATGACGTAGGTAGGGTGCGCTTATCGTGCAGGTGCTGCCATGTATCCCCAAATAGTGCTGTCCAGTGATGTAGGTAGGGTGCGCTTATCGTGCAGGTGCTGCCATGTATCCCCGAACAGTGCTATCCAATGATGTAGGTAGGGTGCGCTTATTGTGCAGGTGCTGCCATGTATCCCCGAATAGTGCTGTCCAGTGATGTAGGTAGGGTGCGCTTATTGTGCAGGTGCTGCCATGTATCCCCGCATAGTGGCGGCCCGCTGCCCCGGCCGCGGCGC
>VCJN01002635.1:0-18718 GCA_006384855.1 Tetraselmis striata
GCCGCGGGGATGGCGTTCATCCACAGCTCGAACTACCTGCACCGCGACCTCAAGTCCAGCAACATTTTGCTGGCCATCGGCTGGACGCGCGGGAATGCCGGCAGCGACATCGAGTACCTGCAGGCCAAGGTGCCCCCCCCACCCCCCCGAGGCCCCTTGCGCCCCTCCTCCCGCTGTCCCGCCACCATCAGTCGCTCCCACTGGCGCTGGCGCTGTCCTCAGGCCGCGACGTGCTCGCATCCCAGGTCGCGGACTTTGATGGCGCGCGGAAGCTCAAAGAGGGCTGCTCAAAGCTGCAGTCGGACACGTACCTGTCCATCCTCTATCAGGTACGCGGTTGGGGCCGCACTCCCCGCATGCGCCCCCCCCCCCCCCCCCCCCCCTCCCCCTAAAGAGCCGCTTCGCTCCCGGTTTAGCTGCATGCTGCATTTGTGTGATGCCGCATGATGATGAGACCCGCAGGCGCCGGAGACACTGCTGTGCCAGGAGGTGGGCAAGCCGGCGGACGTCTTCTCCTTTGGCGTTCTGCTGTGGGAGCTGATCACGCTCATGGAGCCTTGGGAGGTCAGTCCTCAGACGGCGCCTGCGCACCTCTGCCGGCCCCTGCCCGCGTGTCTGCCTGCCTTGGGGCGCACCCCGCTGAGCGACTGCCCTCTCCACTGAGCGACTCCGCGGCATACACGCTGCCTCGCAGGAGAAGATGGCGCAGCACGGGAAGAGCGGCTTCAACTACATACTGTATAACGTCCCCAACGGCGAGCGGCTGCGCTGGCCCGATCCTCTGGCGTGCGAGCCTCGGCTCCACTGCCGCAAGCGCGTGATGAGACTTGTCGAGGCGTGCTGGCGGGCGGCGCCCGCAAGCCGCCCGACCATGGAGGTATGCGTGGCCTAGTGTATCCATATCCGGGCACACTCCCTTTCGCGGGAATCATGCCTGTCGCCACCTCTCTCCCGCCAAGCCGGTCAATGTCATTTTCTCCCTGGTTAGCTAACACGTTGCCTCTCTGCCGCCCCAGGACTTGCTGACGGAGCTCTCTGACATTCGCGAGGAGGAGAAGCGTAAGGCGCGCGAAGCGTTCCGGAAACGGCAGCAGCAGCAACTGCAGCAACAGCGCCACGCCTCTGCCCCAACGCAGGCCGAGTCATAGAGCATTTGAGGTATCACGCCTGCTGCATCAGTGCCATCATGCAGCAAATACTTCTTCAACCTAAAACACGGGATGATTGACGCGGTGCGCGGTGGACACAATAGTCCGGACTCCAGAGATAGCTTTAAGATGACAGTCACGTGATCATCATCACGTTCATGCTCCTATACAATTCTCAGCTTTGGAACGCTTTCACTATTCTCAGCTTTGGAGAGGGCGCTTCACTATTTCCGCGGCGCATCCGGCCGCCACATGTCAACGCACGCCGACAACTGACGGCGCCAATGTCTTCCTCCCGTACTAGATATACACTTGCGTTTTGAGGTTTTCTACGCGACCTCTCGGCGCGAGGCCAACAACATCAAGAACGACGCTTCCGCCTCCGTCAGCACGCCTGCCGACAGCCCAGTCCGACAGCTCGCCCCGTCGCTCCGCGAACCGCCTGAAACTTGCAAACCGGACTCGATTGCATGTTTGAAATATTATATACCTGTTTATGTGGTTTCCAATCAATGCTATCGGTCCTAGTGTTTCCCATACGGTCCGCTGCTGTTGGGTTCATCCGGTTAAGTTACCGATACCACCAGGTGGGGTACTTAAGTGTGGGGTGATGGCATTAGGCGATATTCCGACGAGACCGCGTTACGCAAACAAGCTGCCCGATGGCAGCTTGGGGGGGAACGGGTACCGGTTGTAAATGAATATAGGTATTTGGGGACGGTCAATAAGTCGGATTTAGGTATGCAACACATAGTAGACGACCGGGTTGGAAAGGGAATGCTCCATTGAGGCGCTCTATTCGGTATCAGTCGGTGGACGGGACATAATTCCAATTAATGTGCGTGTGTCTGTCTTTAAAACCTGTGTACTGCCGGTTTTAACCTGTGTACTGCCGGGTGTGAAGTATGGGGCATGGATAGAACTAGCGGCGCAAATAAATTACAAACCGTACCCAATCCGTGCTTGCGGTGCCTCATTGGGGTGGGTAGAAACTCCCCTGGGGTGGCCACTGCACCGATGATGCGGGAATTGGATAGTGCGCCCACAGAGGCTAAGGCCGCTGCGGCACGGGCTCATAGTCGCTCTATGTCCAGGCGTCTTCTGCGTCGAACCCGTTGCCACAGTATGGTGTGGGAGTCCCCGCGAGGGTTTTGGCCGGGCTGCACATTATGATACAAATACGCACCCGGGTTTTTCCCACTGCCCGCCGATTGGCCCGGATTCATGCCATGCCTGAGCGGTTCATGGAACACTGCCATGCATGTGGCGAAGGTGAATCTGAGACTATCGAACATATGTTGGTGGAGTGCCCGCTGTGGGAGTATCACCATGGATATCACCGTCATAATTTTGGGTTGTTAGTTCCGGAGTTCAGGGATTTTATTACTAGTCAGGTTAATGCGTCAACACGCAGGTCCCCAGGCTCTTGTCGCGATGTTTTATGTAAACTATCTGTGCATATGTATAGATGTGTACAATGTAGAACGGGTATCGACCATATATATCACCTCTGAAGATACCGTCGCCGGGCGAATTAGTGGCAAACCCTCCGTCAGCAGCGACTGTTTCCCTCCTAGAATCGCTGCCAGGTTCTACTGCTCCGCCCTCGGGTACGGGTTCGGGTGCGACCTCCGATGATCAACCCACGACCATGGTTGTCCAACGCCACCTCAGCCGTGCGATTCGCTTGCGTGACTTCGTGGCCCTCGATCTCAGCTTCCGTACTGGTGCAGCGGCCTCGCGACTTGATACCCTGCGCCTGTACAGCGCGTGCGGGCCGGGCTCCCTATCGCTTTTACAGTCGGATCACGAGTCCGCCCGCTAGATTCGCCATGCTGCTTATTCGGCCGCCGCTGCGCAGGGTACTGGGCCTTTGCCCGCGCGGAGGTTCCGCGCTTGTCACTTGCCCTGGCCCAACGTGTGGTATTCATCCCTTATGGCTTCGCTCTACGGATGGCTCGAACCGGAGCGCTACAGATTTCATCGTGGATCATCTACCCATATGCCCCGTAGCGAACTACAAGCACCGCATGCATACCGCTTTGAAGAATCTGTGGGCATCTGTGGCAATTGATGCGGGGGCGGTGCTTGACCGGGACCGTTCGGGAGCCGGCGACTTGACCCTTGAGACGAGTGGGCTGCGCCCAGCGGACCGCTCGCGGCCGTCGGACCTGACGCAGGGTGGGGGTGGGTGGGGGGGGGGGGGGGGGGGGGGGCGGCGTGCGATTACATGATCGACTTCGCGTGCGTGTCCTCCACAACCCCCACTTGGAGCAACGACCCCCGCTGGTGCATCCCGGGAATCGCGGCGACCGAGGCGGAGCATGCTAAGTTGGCAGCGAACCGGGCGTCTTCCGCCCCAGTGCAGGGTGTTCACCGGTACTACCCTTTTGTGGTTGGGGACCGCAGCCGTCTCGGGAAGTCCGCTTTGACGGTGGTCTACATCTTTGCGGTGCTGTTGGCTGTGCGCAACTTCCCTGGCGGTCCTTCCGCCCTGACCTCTTGGTTTCTTCGTGGTCAATCCGTTCAGGCACTTCGAAACTTTGTCGCCAGCCAACCTGCTGAGTTCCGCCGTCACCTGTCGCGCACACGGCGGGGGCTGTTGCAGCGGGTCTCGGCTTGCGTGCATGGTACCCTGGGCGGCATTCTCTCTGCCGGTGTGCGGATGGCCAAGTCTGATGCGTGTGCTCGTGCCCACCCTGCGTCTTCTCATGTTACTGCTTCCACCCCGCAGTCGCTGTAGAGGACCTTTCTGATTGCCTTTTATTTTGGTGATTTCCGATATCGCCTTCTGCTGCTGGCTCATGTAAATATAAATATATATATATATATATATATATATATATATATATATATATATATATCAGCACACACACTGTGACCCTGGACTGTAGCGGCCGCCAGGCGGGCGCGAAGTGGAAAGTGTTAAAATCACGCAACAGCACCGCGCCGCCCGAAAATAGCTCAATATTATTAATTTAACTTGTTTATATTCTTTCATGCGGAAGTCGCAAGTCTTTATTCGCCGGTTATTTCATTATATGTACGTAATATTTAAAGTTTACAAGTGGCGTAAGCATTACGTAATATTTACTTCATATACCGGTAGTAGATCAAGACGCGTGCTGCACTGTACCATCAGAAGTGCGCTCTGCCGTTGTAGTAATCTCATCACCGCGGTGCGTAATGAATAAAATGTACCGGTAGCTTCATATGATCATCTCTAAGCAGTAGTACTGTAGTAGTGCCGGCGCCCGATGAGACGGGCGTGATATCATATGAGCGCGCGGTGCCGCGACGACGAAAAAGCCCTCCCCCTCCCCCGCCCCTCGAATAAAGGCGCGCACTACGGCGGGCAGCGCACAAAACATTCGGAGCCAAGTCCACAGACTATCTATCAGTCGCAAAAACACAAAGCGCAGGGCCCCTGGTAACTAGCGACCAGGTGTTGGCTTGGCGCCGCTACCTCATCTCAGGTACTCGAACACACCAGGCAATGGTTGCAGCGACCATGTCATCCGAATTGCAGATGGACCTGGACGGCCGCGTTCGAGCGTTGTTTATGGAGTTTCTCCCAGTATTCAACCCCACCGGGGGCGAAGCGGAGCTGCTGGAGAAAGTGGCAGGTTGGCTGCGCGAGAGGGGAATCGAGTGCGTGTCCGACACATCATGGGGACTGTGGTTCCAGTACACGGACACCTCGGACCCTATGCGAGAGGCCCAGGACCCACTGCTGCTGATGGCACATCTGGACAGCGAAGAACGCTACCTCGACCGTAAGGGAATGGCCGGGATCAAGTACAACGTCTTCGCTGACGAGTTCTGCTTCAGGGGACCGATAGGACTCGACTGTAAAACCGGCATCGTGATGGTCCTGGCAATCGTTGAACAAATCATGAGCGGTCTCATCCCAGGCGCCTCCGTGAAGGTCCTGTTCACCGTGGCAGAGGAGATCGGGCAGCGCGGCCTCCTCCGAATGCCGAGAGACGTGCTCGCCGCGATCACGCAGGACGTCAAGTTTGTCATCGCGCTGGACCGTAGCACTGAGGCTGGAGGTATGTTGCCCTCCCGAGTCCTTTATTCTGGCTCCCCTCGGCCAGCAGCTCAGAATATCTCTGTCAGTTGAGGCGTCTCAAGGCGTTTGTTAGAAACGCGGAGTACGTTCTTGGGCCCAAACTCCATCAGTACTCAGTAGAGGTCGTATCTTCCAACTATCGCCATATCACAGCAGCTATGATGGCAATATGTGAGAGTTCAAGAGCATCATCGTAGCATTGCCCCCCCTGCGTATGTTTTAGTTTAGTTTGCTTTTATGTTTCTGTATCTCTCTCGACTGCGTATTTGCCAACATGCGTGGCATCTCTCAGCTTGCTGTGGGTTGCACCACCGCTGTCACTTTACCCATAAATCACCCTGCCCTACGAAGACTAGTACTGAAATTGACCCGCTGCAAGCAATGGTATTGAGTGATGCCATTCGTTCCATCTCGCATCCACAGGTGATCTTGTGCCCGGGCGTCATGTGATCAAGCACTACTGCGGCGTGGACATGATCTCTCCTGGTGGCCAGGCTTGGCTGGACAAGATGCTGCGCCTGGCTTGCATATCGGCAAAGGTCCCGCTGCTTATCCAGACCGAGTCTCCCAACTGCAGCGACATCCTGGAGCTCAAGATGCGGCACGAGTGCGAACTTGTGCTGCCCGCGGCAGCTGAGCATGCCGACTCCAGAGCGGAGTGGCTGCAGCTCAAGAAGCTGCTGTCAGAGTACACGCTTCACACAGAGAAGTTCCGCGAGATGATCAACACTGCGGAGGCTGAGAACCCGGGCAGCCGGCCCTGCGGCATGAGCGAGTCTCCCCGCAGTGACCGTTACGAAGTAGCGAGGCAGGTCTCTAAGTGGCTGGCGAAGGAGATGGAGAATGGAGTGCCGGGCACTGGCGTCGGAAGCCTCAGCGCGGTGAACCTGTCCTACTCATACTCTGATCCCCTCCCACACAAAAAGGGATCCTGCTCGGTGCAGGAGCTGTGCCAGACAAGCCGGCTGGTGCTGGCGCTCATCCATCACAACCAGAAAACAGCCCCACTGATTCAGTCGGATGGCGATGATGAAGCATGAACACCAGCACCGGTGTTTGCACGGCATCCAGCTAGGTAAATTACTGCCGATTAGTAATGATGTAGCCGTGAATTCGAGCGTGTTTTTCTGAATCTGACATGCAAATCGGCCATAGACAGCAATGTAACAAGAAAAAGGTAAAGAGAGAATGTGGGGAGCATGAAGGCACCCCCTCGCCCCCACAACCGCAGCCAGGCTGCAGGTAATGCGCTCTGGGATGTTGGCGGGAGGAGCTGCAGACAAACGCACAGCGCTTGCGCAAGTCGGCACGCGGCCATGCCTCTGCAATGCCAGCGACTGAGAACAGCACAAGTACCACGGTGTGACTAGCCCCGGAGCATGGTGTGCCCACAAACCAGCAGAGCAGATCTCCCGCTGACCACCCCGAACCTGCCTGGGACCCCTGGCAGCTTTGCCTTCCATGAGAAAAGCTCAATTAACCAGGGTTGCTGTGTACGTCACAGGCGGAGAAAATTGACGCGTATATTCTCCTGAACACGTCGCCTGAGAAAGATATCGGGTGCATATCCCGACCAGGCCCAATGTGGGCATCTAGGGCAGGGGTACGGGCTCGGCAGGGGTAGGCTGCAGCTTGTCTTTCGTGTTGGCCATGGGGGCGGGAGGGGGGGGGGGGGGGGGTATTCACCCGGTATTTACCTGTACATTTTAGGTGATGACAGTACCCGATGTAAGCATGCAGCAACCCAGCAGTTGACTCACGCGATGAACGCCCAGGAATTACGGTAACTTTGCCTACATCACCCAGTGTTGGCGTGCTGGTTACGTTGATGCCCCTTTGGCCTTCGCTACCCCTGGGCGTTTGTGTTTGGGCGCGTAGCTCACTGCATGTAAGGGTATCTCCTTTGCACACCACCGAATTGCATTCTGAACAACTCAGTTCCTTGCCGTAATAAAATATGACCTGTGGTTTTCTATCAGAACACCGTATCGTGCGCATGGATACAGCCACACACAGCCACACAGCCACACACAAAAATAAAATGAATTATCTATCGGATGATGATTGAAATCAAATTACATGAAGTTCTCTAGCCTGGACATGGGATAGTTCCTCATGTCCGAGTGCCCTCCAGTATCTCATTGGAATGTCTCCGCTAAGCAGCTGCAACTAGCTGCACCTTGCATGCCTTGGCAGCTGCAACTCTGCAAGAAGCACATTTGCAGACCGACTATCGCCCCCGGCGACGGTTCATACGCGTACGAGGCGTGTATGTCCACATGGGTGGTAATAACATATATACAGGGTACATCGGGGTCACCGTGCACTTGTGGGTACTGCAGTAGTACACTATAAATTCATGAGCGAGTGTTAGACGATGCAATTGCAGTCGCGTCACGAGATTTTTACCTTATCGGAAATCCCATGCCAGTAGTGCCGAGAAGCTATATTAATAGTATTAATAACAACGATATAAACAACGACAATGCTAAATAAGCACTGACGTAAGAAAAATATAAGTATAGAAGGCAAGCAGGACAAGCCAGAACCTTCAAGGTATTCGAATACTATTATTCATCCCGGTCGTACTCGTTTTTTTTCCCCCGCCCCCTGGACAGGACTGACGCTCTTATTGCAGCGTCTCTACGACGGCGCCGATTAGGCAGCGATCCAGTTCGGGAAGCCCTGGGTAGGCATTGTATCCAGCAAGCAAAATGCCGAGGCATTCTGCAAGACCAATTGAAGGCCAGTGACGGAACTTCCAACACTGTTGGATCACCGTCACTCTAAAACACTGCCATCAAAATACCCGGGACTGGCCACGACAGGTCTGCCCTACCCGTTTGGGCGTCGGCCCATTAGAGTAATGCGAGTTGGGGCAAGCTTCATCCCGCGGAGCAAAGCATTTCGGGAGTGCGATACATGTGCAACAAAAGAGGCAATGTGAGGGACGGTCCGACGCCATATCAACTATAATATTTCTCATTCCTAGTAGTAAATTCCAGGGCGCCGTGAAGGGAGGGAGGAACCCCGACCAAAATTAAGGCTGTTATGTCCTCGGGTGTTGACGCAATAACATGACAGCTAATAAAATCCCTGAACTCCGGAACCGCCAACCCCAAGTTATGACGGTGATACCCCCACCGCGGGCACTCCACCGACATATATGTTCGATAGTCTCATATTCACTTCAATCCGCCACATGCATGGAAGTGTTCAAGGGACCGCTTAGGCATGGCATGAGTCCGGGCCAATCGGTGGGCAGTGGGAAATAATTGGGTGCGCAATTGTATCATACCGTGTACCCCGGCCACAACTTACCCCGCCAGGAAACCCGTACCGTACCGTAAACTAGTACTGGTAGTGTGATCCTCCTGCGAAACGGTGGACGGTCCGACGACCGGACAACCCACCACCGGGCCAACTGCCGGCATGCGCCCACAGTGGCGTGAAGAGCAGGCCCTCCAGGAGGACACCACTACAGCCACCATTGACACCGACAGATCTGAGGAGCAACATGACGCCGGGGCCGGCACTTTTTGGCCGCGCTGCGGCGGGGCGGCAGAGTACAACACCCAGCGATCCGCACGGTCGCAACTGCCAAAAAAATCGCAGGCACCCAACTCCCGCCAGCAACCCGCCGCTGAATACGCGTACTGCAACGGCCATCCCACCTGGCCCTAACCGGCCTCGCTCCCGCCGGCACGGACGATGCCGCCCACGTGGCCCTATTGTTCGGCGACCTGGTGGCTCAACATCAAGCGATGGACGAAGAGTCGCGCGGCCGCACTGCGACGAACCTGATCCGCACCCTCAGCCCCAAAATCGGAGTCCAAGTCCTACTTGCAGACGTCCGGGTGGTGACTCACCGCCCCCCCAAACCCGCCACTGCTGACCCAACCGGATCGTGTGGCATCAGGCTCCCCAAGCCACTACCACTGCGTCCGTCATCCTGCGACTGGCCCGCCGAGAAACGGCCGCAGGCGTTCTGCGGACTCAATGGACAGGAGGGGGCACAACGATCCTCGACCGCCAGGGTTGTCGCTGCTCCACCCGCTTGCTCGTAGCGCCGCCCCTCGACGACATCGAGCGACCGGTGCACCAGATGTGGCTCCGCCCCCCCCCGCCCCCACCCCCCCCCCCTCCGCTCATGGGCCTTATAGAGACCGACATGTGGCAGCACATGGCGGAGGGCCCCCTGCCGGCGTATGACCAACCCCAACTTAGCGAAGCGGCGGTAGACCAACCGGCGGCAACGCCGGCAGACAACCTGGCACAAGCCGGTGTGAAGGCAAGGGCCGAGTACGAGGCCGACCCAAAAGCAGACGACGCCGCTATCTGCCCCCCGACCCGCACCCTATTGGCCCTTCTGGAGGTCCGCGAGGTGTGGAAGGCCCGCCGCTCGGGCGACTCGGTGCGACTCGAACTCCTTGATCCCAAAGCGGCGCGCCTACTACAGGATGTGTGCCGCGACGACGCTGTCGTTTGGCGACCAGTCGAAGGGCCGAGCGGTGATTAATGTCACCGTCGAACACAATGAAGAACCTGTGCGAGGGCCGGCCCCCACCCCGCATCACGGAGTGTAGCCATGTCCAAGCAGTTTTTCCGATGCGAGCGAGTTGCACCGGCCCCCTGGCCAACCTAGAGCTGCCGACGGTCGAGCAGCTGGCAAAGGCCATCCCAGCCACCATCAACCAGCGTATCAACACAACCCCGGAGCTGCAGCACGCCCAGTGGCTGACGGACACCATGATGGCTGATGGCGTCGAGATGCAGCAAAATCACACCGAGACGAAACTACTACGCAGGGGAGACGACAATCTCTGCGCCATCTCCCTCGGCAAAGAGGACGAGGAGTTCGCGGACACCCTACGTCGGGCAGTGGCCCTCACCTCTCCCGTCGCATTACTGCGGGCGGTACGCCTCCGCACCATCGTCATCTACCTCACGGAATCCGAGTTCGATCCCTCGGAACTACTCATACACCCCTTCAGCCAGACGATCCGAGAGGGGGGAGATCACGGCGGCAACACCGGCCACAACTAGCTCCGATCGACGCACAACGATGGGCCTGCGTAATAAGAAGGCTCGGAGGACCCCTCCAGCACCCCTCGCCCTCCGGGCCGAACAACGCCCAGTCCAATCTCTCACCCTGCAGCTGACCGCCCACCACCACAGCATCATCGGTGGCACCCGCGCAACTGACCACACAGAGCAATGGCGTAAGACAGTCTCGACGGCGAGCGGGAAGATCAAGGCCGCGCCAGCTCAGGCCCCGGGCGAGGGGCGACCTGCGGGCACAGCACTAGCACCAGCACCAGCCGGCCCAGCCCAAGCGACACTAACATCAACCCCAATAGCCCAGGCCGAACCCCAGTAGGTCAACGACACCCCCCCCCCTTGGGTTCGAGTACATGAAACAGAGGCGAGGGGCGGTCACTACTGCAGTCGCATCCATCGACCGCCGCCGAACAGCACAGGAGCCCGCCCCCGGAGCAGCCCGCCGAGCCCATGCCCCTACTGCCACAGCGTCGACGGAGAACGCAGTGACGGGAGCACATGCAGACGACAAAGACGACCTGGAACTGAACTACGAAGAGAACGACAGCACCATGGATGTGGATACCGCCCATCGCGGAGCAGCGGAGGTACCATGTCTGGCTGACGTTTCCCTCGACTCGCCCCCCGCCCCCCCCCCCTCCCCCAGCGTTCTCAAGCGCAGCGCACATTCCGCGAGGGCACACATAACGGCACCACCGAAAGCCTTGTCTAGCTTCAGCACCTCACCGCCGAGACCGCCGAGCTGCTTGCCACGTCCTCTCCAGCCAGTCAGCCTGCACTCGCGGCCGAACTCGCCCGACTCACATCGGAGTCACACCGCCCGCGAAACCCCCAACGCCACTCTATCCAGCTCGAGCAACGCCCATGCTAGGCTCTCCCGGCAGGCAAGGGCAAGGGAGTAGCACCCGGCAGACACAAGAAGAAGCATCCCAAGGGCCGTAGCCGCTCAGGCGGCACCACCCGCAAACGCAGCAGGAGTAAGCCACGCCCCTCGGGCACTCGCAATTCCGAAAGCGAGTGGGAGACGGACAACGGAACAGCCCACCAATCCGGCAGCTAACACCAGCCGCGCTATCCGCCGCTGCGACAAGCCAACCATCAGACCCAAGAACACGGCCGCTACTAAGCCTTGTAAGCGGTGCTGCCACTGAGCTATACTTTCACGCAATTAGCACAGTGCCGCCTAACAAATAACGGAACATCCCATCCCTGATTACTGCAGGAGCTCTCGCCAGACATATATAACAATTCCTACTCAAGCTCATGAGGGCATCGCAGCCCCCGCCAAACTCTACTAGCCGGCCCAGCGGTGGATAAATACTAACAATTAGCTATTCCGGTCAGCCCCCTTCCCCCATCTCACATTAGTAGCTGCAGGCGGGACGCTTTGGATGCCTAAGCTTACCTGCTGAGCTGTGAATGGGATAGGCCTGACTTAGGTAGGGACAACAAGGGGGGGCGCTGCTGTCCAAGGTACAGCCCGTTGGAAGGAGGAGGGGCTAGATAGGGCACACATGAGGACGGCCGGTAGCTTGAGCTGTAATTACACCTAGTGTTTCCCTATTAGAGATGCATATATACCATATATGTACCATATTAGAGATAGGAGGCCCTAAGAACAACTCAGTCTGAGCTTGTGGCCGCAAAAGACTAGCAGTTGTAATCAATTTTAATTTCAATTTCAATTTCGCCGGCCGGCTCGGGAGTTGCGCCTACAGTGACAATGATGTCAGGCGGGGTTGTGCCGTTGGCTACTTCGCCGACGGTGGTGTCGGCTCGTTCGTTGCCTTCGACTCTAATGTGGGCATTGACTCTCTGGAGAATGGTTCGGAGTCCAACAACAATAACTCGTTGTCTGAGTTGGCGAACAATGTGTTCGAGTAATATTGTATTGTGTGCGTGGCGTCGCAGGGCGACTGGGCGGTACACCATGCCTTCTACTAAGTGAAGGGAGACAACGCGCTATCTGGGAGGATGTGCTCCGGAAGCTCGAAATCCAGTGCCACCGAGATGGCGGCCAGTTCAGCTCCGGTGATGGTGCGGAGTATTTTGTCTGCGTCCACTCCCACTAGAATGGGTTTATTGCCCGGCGTGTAAACCCCGGCGACAATTCCGACCACCCCGCCGCGGTGGACTCGGGAGCCTTCGGTGTACGTGAAGCGTTTCGGGTCGTGCCGTTTTTTCTAGAGATTGTATAAAGGGGATTGGTTCAATCAGCGGACCGAGTCCCGGCGTTGCGGGTGGTAGTTGCCATTCGCGGGGCGATATGGGAAGGCGGGGCCTGATGTTGCGGCTTTGGCTGCTTCCAAATGCCGTATCGATAATGGACTCATCGGCTAGTCGCCATGCTGCTCGTTCCCATTGGACTTGGAATAGGCGGGTGGTGTTGTCGTGGTTGTTGTTTAGGGCGCAGCATCTGGCATCCGTGGCGAGGACGCATGTGGGGTGGACCACGTTGTGGCACCATGTGCTGACCGGGATGTTCCAAACTGTGCATGCGGTTGGGAGGCGGCAATGGGCACAACAGTGCCGGCGTCCGGCGTTTTACACTTCTTTCGGTGGGAGGCGGTCTTGCGTGATGGGCGTGCATGATGAGGCCGGGATAAAGCCCATGAGCTTTTGGGCGTTTTTGATCTCTGCATGATAATAAAGGATTTCCGGAGCCTAATAGACAAGGTATTGGTTGACTCCATCTTGTCTTCGGGCCGTGGAGGCGACGATGCCGGTCACGTGGCTTAGTGGTAGGGGGTTGCATTTACGTTGAGGGGTGCGTGCGGAACTGGGTTGCGCGGGCATTGGCCGGGGCGCGCTGGGGGTGTAGGACCGGTGGGGCGAGTTGTGGACGGCTTGCGGTGTGCGGAAGGGCAGACAACCACGTTTATTTGGACCAATTTCACTAGATACTGCACCCAGTCCCCAACCACGTGCTGTGTACGGGGAGCTGGCGCATGTCCGGGGGAGGGGGGGGGGGGGGGGCGGAAGTACAGTACCACCTGGCATGATGAGAATTTGCGACATGGCGTGCATTTAGTGCCTTGATTCGGAAGAGCGGAACGGATTGCAGCTAAAATGCGGGTGGCGGCTTTGGTAATTACTGCGGCCGTTTTGAGGCGTTATTGGGGGGCGCCGTCTTCGCGTTGGGTCGCCAGCCCCCCCCCCCCCCCCCCCCATGTCTCGAGGCCGACGGCCCAGAGCGGGGCCAACCTGCGTATTATGGCTGCGGTTTTAAGGTAAGTTGGCTTTGTTCCGCTTGTATGCGGCGGTCCTTGCCGCTCGGGTAGGTGTTCCGATAGTTTAGTCCGTGCTGCGGCCTTTGTGGAATCGTGCCGGGAGTTGAAGGCTTGGAGGAGGCGCGCGTGGAGGTGGCGATGAGATGTGTGCCTTCGGCGAAGGCGTACCCCGTGACATGGAGGTGCAGGTAGTGATAAATGTGGGCTAGGCTGCGGAGAGCTAGGTAGGGTTGTGATGATGCGGTGCTCCCCTCCGGCCATTTGGCGTATCCAGCGACCGTATCTTTGATGTGTGCCCGGTACATATCTTCCCTTAGGCCGGGTGCGGTTCGTGTGTTTCGTGTGACAATTATATATATATATATATAAGTACGATATATACTAGGAATTAGTACCAGTATTATGTGTACGAAAACTAGTACGATGTGTACATGCCAATACGGGTATATGTACCGTATAATGCTGCCATGTGACAAGAGTTGTTCTTGTGAGACGAATGTCGCCTCGATTGCTACACTGGTTTTCGGAGCACGAGTTTCGATCCCCAATGTTGTCTACAATTGATGTCTCGCGCGGGGGGAGGGGGAGGGGGGGGGGGGGGGGAGGAATGTAGTGTGACAATTATACGAGTACGATGTACTACGAGTTGGTAACAGTACTATGTGTACGAGTACTAGTACGATGTGTACTTGCGACTACTATGGGTATATGTACCGCATGATGCTGCCATATGTGGCAAGCGTTTCTTCTTTTGAGACGAATGTCGCATCGATTGTTACATTCGTTCGTGTTCAGCTGTCGTTGAGGTGGCTTTGGCACGGATATGGAGAGAAAGCCGAGGCCAAGGTGGGTCTTGGGGACGATGTAGGGCTTGCCGTGGAAGGGACCTCGCGGCGGACACGGCGTTCATTTACGGTAGCCCGTGCCGATGGCGGCGTCGAATTGGCGGAGCTGTTCCTTGAAGAAGAGGTCATGTCGTAGCGAGAAGAGCTTTAATTCCCTTCATAAGGGACTCGACTATGTGTGTCTTTTTGTTGGAGGAGAGGTTGCAGTTTGGAGATAGCCCGGCCGAAGGGTCAGATTCGTGGAGCATGACTGACTGGTGTGCCGCGATGATGAGGGTCATTGTGGTGAGGAGCCCGAGGGTTTAACATGATTGGTCTGGGAGGAGGCAGTCTATGGGTTTTAGACGTCCGGACTCGCCGAAAAGGGCCGCATATGGGATAGTTGTTGGGAAAGGGCCTCCCGGGTCGCGGGGGGAGAGCGATTTTTGGTCTGCTCCGTAGGGCTCATGCATGTGGCCGTGCATTTAGAGGCCCTCGACCGACATCTGTGTGTACTTGCTAAATTCGATTATTTTGATTAGTTGGAGTTTCATGTGCGCTATTGTGGATGTGGTAATGCTCATGTCGTCTACAAAGCCGTGATTAGCGTATGTGGGTCGATTGGGGTGTGTGGCATCGCGCATGCAATGGAAAGTGTAGCCCCGGCTACCGACCCGGAGCCAGTGCAAGAGGGGTTCCACGAAGCATAGGTGAACATGAAGGGGGATAGTGCGTGAGTCTCTCGCAGGGTGCCCCTGTTCACTTTGACTTTCTTTGTTTCCCCCCATGGGGTATGATATGAAGTGGTCGTTTTTGGAGTACATGTCCTTGCACATGGCAATGTACTCCGTGGTCATGCCCATTTTCCATCATGGTTCTGAGAAGTATCTCGTGGTCGGTTGGAGTCAAAGGCGCCTTTAAAGGCGACACATATGCCGTCTAGTTTCTCCCGTTACAGTTTTGAAGGAGTTCGTGATTTCCGAACAACTTCGGGTTGAATTGGAAAAGATCGTTCCGCATCAAAAACAAGAAGAGCACCAAGTTCGCAAATTTGCTTGACCTCAGCTCGAGCCCCATCATGTTAGTGGCAGTCATGGTGAGATTTTGTTTTCGTTGTTGTTGCGAGATTCCCCACTCGATTGTTTTGCGCAGCGTTTTCATGCCAGTTGAACATCGTTCGACAGTCGATCGGTATGTGAAGCTTGGAGTTCGAGGCTGGACTGAAGTCCGAACGAGACTCCATATCTTTATTTGCCTCACATTACGACTTGGAGCTCAATAGACAAAGGGGGTTCCAATCAAATGGACCGCTTGCCCCGAAGGTCGTGAAGAACACTTACGAATCCATTCGGAAGGCTGTCAATCCTGTCAATCCTTGATGACAAGAAGTAGGGCTTTTGCAAAGACCGAACTCCCTTCCTAGCCGCCGTCATGAATGCAACTTGCGACCTTCCCCATGTCCATTACTCCCCTGGAAAATAATATGACGTTCCTTTCAACTTACTGAAGTTCCGTTTTTCGACTTGAAGATGATATGGCTTCGGCCCCGAGCTGCCATGGCTTAACGAGCTTGTCTCTTGCAAAGCTGAGCGATAGCGGGGGTTTCCGTGTGCACGAATTGCTATCAACGGTAGCGCGACATGGGGATCATAATTTGCAATTGAACTGCCCCGGGGGGGGGGGGGGGGGGGGGCGGGTATTAAACATGATGTACTATGTATGACCTTTAGTAGTGTTTATTAAAGTTCGATATATGTGAAGCGTTATGTATTGTGAGAATGGGTTTCCGGGGGCATCGTCACGGTGCTAAGCAGTACAACCGTATGTGCGTGTAACCCATCTTGATACATGAACTTTGTTATACACGGACCCGGATTCCCGGCCTCATGACGCCGCTGCGGCTGGCCGCTGCTTCACGTCGCCATGTGACTCACCGCTGGCGCGGCTGCTGGAGTCGGAACCGTCGATGGTGCACGACAGCCTGGCATGGTCGTGGTCTGAGCCGGCGGAGGGCGCCAAGGCCGGCATGGTGGCGCCTCGCCCCGATGCGCGACCATCACAAGCGCTGCCACGTGGTACCGCATCCGTGTAACGATGACATGCATATCAATGCACGGTCCCGCGGCTAATAAATCAGCGGAGACACTTGGTTTTTTTGGAGAGCTTGTTTTTTATTACACGTGCCTTTTTGACCGGCATCGCGCTCTACAACTATGGAGTTGTATTGTTACTTGTATTGTTGACCCCCCCATGTCGCCCTACCGCTTATAGCGGCGTCGTGTGGGGCTAGATGTACATACTTGGTGGTGGTATGCTTATCCAAGGCAAGCACTATGCGACCTCAAACCTCTTCGAGTTGGTAAAGGACGTTGAGATTCTGCCGGCGACGATGACCCCTCGTTGCTTATCACACCAACGGGGACTTGCTCGCGATAATTACGTTCTGGAGTTTTCGCGATCTCACGGGTCGGGGCATGCATCAAGGCAATGAATGCCATTGACACTGGCCAAGGGCGGGGCAGCAATCCCCCTTTTGTCGCCCGACGAAACCGGCCCGGGACTAGGCGGGCAGGTTCTCGGACCATATTATCGAGGCGGACATGTTGCAAGCTGACGCGTCGGATTAGCAAGCGGCTTCTCGCCTTGACGCCATCACCAAGTTTTGGGCCAAGATTGACGACCTCAACCTACTTGGGTTCCCCCAAAAGTTCAAGAATTATTTTTTCAACGCTTCGCATCGCTCCGGTCCTTTGATGGTTTTGATGACCCCCCTGCCAGATGGGGGGCCATGAAATCCGTTGTATGCCTCACGCCAATATTGGATCAAGACTAGATCGCGGCCATCAACGTCAACATCAAGAGCGAGACATATCGCATCAAGAACCAAATGCCAGACTTAGTCATCGGTTTCTTCAAAAAGTTTGCTCCTTTAGCATGTGCTCCCGAGCTTCTCTCGATTTCCTCTCCGAATATTGCTAATGAGCCGTGGATATTGATGACAAATTTTCCGTATCACCAATGTTTTCTGAAGTTTTATCGTCTATGAGCCATTAATCCGAATTATTTTTCCATTCGGGCCATATAAGCACTTCCCGTGATGCCCAAGGGCGAAGAGGTCGACCAAGATGAGAACGAGAGTAGTCCGTTTGAAGAAGAGCATTAAAAGGCGTGCATCGTGGAGGGGGACTTCAAGGCTCGCGCCACGCACAAAATCATCGCGGAAGCCATGATGAAACGGTGTGCCACTAAAGCCACGGTGTTTCATTGCCGGCACGCTTTTCGGAGCTGGCTCGCACACCTCAGACCGAAGGACGATGCGTTGGGGCACGGACGAGTTCAACGACGTGTTTGCTTTCGCCATGCAAGATATATTCCCTCCCCCCTTTGGTGCGTTGATGACTTTATGTCATTTATCTAATTTCTGATTTTCCCCACATGCAGCTGGATATCTTGATAGGATCGAGTGACGTCTACATACTCTCGATGGGTGCCCCTTTCTTCATCATCTCTTGGACCGGCAGCTTGGATCCGCGATCACAGTCGTTTAAACAAGCTGAGGCTCTGTCTATCACGTCCTGACTTGGGCCAAAGATTGCGGGATAAAGATGGGTTGTTCCCCGCGTCACGATGCCAAGTGCTACCTCCTCGCCAGTAAGTCCCTCCCCAACAACATAGATGGCAACATCGGACGTGCCGATGACCCCCGAAGGTGAGATTAGATTCGTGCAAAGTAGCCATCGTCGTGTTTTTAGAACTAGTCGATGACCCGGTTTGTGCCTTTCCATGTTCTCTACATCCATCATATGCTCGGCCATTTCAAGGACGCCGCGAAGATTAAGGACGAGAGCAAACACACAGTGAACAAAGTGCCATAAACCTATCGCTCTCTTCTCCAAGTAGCACATGAAGATGGCGGCAACATATAGCACAACCATTGTCGACGTCAGGGGATGAACCGGCGGGACAACCGCGGCGGTATGTGAGGGGTGCAATTAGGGTGAATGACACGACACTGCGATTATCATTAAATTAACGCCTCGTGCAGTCTGTCACGCCTTAAGGTCGCCGCGGCCTTCAGTGTGTGGTGGGACGCGATAATGCATCCGAGCCACTCGTGCAAACACATTAACTTGAAGACGGCCCTCATTGACAACCAGAAGACTCAAATCGCTGGGATGGAATCTAGGATGGAGTCATGGTTCAAAGAGAGCCATGGGACGAGACTCAGACTGGTAGTTCGAAATAACTATATCCGGTTTTTTTAGACCTACCAATGATCGCGGATGATGATGGGGATGAGTGAGAAGAGTTTATAGCGGCGGAGAGGAAGTGACTTGAGCGGCAGATCGCCGAATCAAGGGAATAGCATGTCGACGATGA
>VCJN01002636.1:0-37924 GCA_006384855.1 Tetraselmis striata
TATATCCGGTGTAAGACCGATTTTGTGAAAGCCCTGATGTTAAAAAATCCGGTGTAAGACCGATTCATAGCTTCCGGTGACGCGATCATTAATAATACCCAGAAACTCTCCTACATCAAGGCTCAAGTGCGGATGATTCCGGCTTCTATGGCTCAGGTCCTAGGATCTCTACCCATATTGTCCTGTCCTCCCTCTCCTCGGAACCAGGAGGGGTGCTGGCGTGAATTACAAAAAGGGCAGTTCCCCATAATTAGAAAATCAACACAGCAAGCCGCCTAAAAGCGGCCCGCATCCCGCATAAGGCGGGATGGGTGAGTGATGCGCACACGGTTCAGAGTCCGGGCCACGCGAGCACGTGTGTGTGTGGGTGATCCTCGGACGTGCTGTGCAGCTTCAGCAACGGGATGGCAGACGAATCTGCGCCGTCTGATGAGGCAGCGAGCGCGCTCTCGAGCGGCCACCAAGCTCAGAACCCCGAGGAAATCTCATGCGAGCAAGGCCTCCTGGTGAGCCCGGGTGATGCACCGAGTGCCCCGCGATGAGAGGGCACCCCGATCCGCAGCCAAGCATGCGATACCACGCACTGTGCGGTGCACCCCCTTGCTCACCTCACCCACTGTGCCGAAGACCATGCCCGTGTACTCCGACATGTCCAGGATGTCTCGAAGAGGACCCTTCTGTCCGGGCTCTGTGTTGTGCCACGCCGCATCCCGCGCAGCCAACCCCCGTTGTATGTCGCCCAACAGGGAGCGCTCAAACCGATCCACAGCCGTGGCCCGGGGCACTGAAGTGTACTTGAACCCGTACCGCATAGTCTGGAACTCCAACAGCGTGGACTTCAAGCTCCGGGGATCATAGCTCCCGGTCACGACGTTGAACGCCGGAAGGGAGAGCTCTGCGTCCGGCACTAGGTCCTTGAGTTCATCCCTGGGTACGGTGTTGCCGAGAGGCACTGCCTGTTGGAACAAGTCATCCACCTCCCGCCGTACCGCGATACCTAGGTCGTGAACACAATGATCGCGGAAGGCATCTGCGATAGCGTCGTGCTGTACACGCCATTGAGCGTCTCCAGGCGCCGGGAGGTTCATGAGCGCGTCGCCGTATAGATAAAAATGACGGGGTTGTGCTCCGTCGAGGGCAGAATGATCTGGCACCCAACCACCGGGGCCAAGCACGGGCTAGGCAGAAAGAAGTACCCGGCAGCGACCTCCCGCAGCTCATGCGGAGTCATGGCTGTCCGCGCGGTGGGGATGGCCACTGTCCACATGCCTGACGCCGCGTCGAGCTGGTTGAACAAGATCCGTTCCCTACATGTGGCAGGGAGAGCGCACACCTCATTTCGAAGCCGAGAGTTGTTGGCCTGGTCTAGAAATGCCGTCAGCTCCTTTTGCGAGCCCGACGCAGCCTCCATTTCCCGCCCCATCTGGCGTGCATCTGCGTCGCCGAGATGGCCAGCAGTAGCCGCTTGGAGGCGGCCCCACGCCTCGCGCATCTCCGTGGCGTAGCTGTCCGACCCATGAGCATCGTTGAGGAAGTGGTCATACTGGCGGGCGGAAGAATTTGCGTTGAAGCTGCCCCGGCCAAGTACGGACCCGAGCTGTGGGTCGAAGAAACCAGGGGTGGGGGTGTTGGTGCCGGAGTTCCTAGTCAGGAACCTTGGGAGGATGGCATTCATGCAGCCGATGAAGGCGGCATCACGAACGGTAGCCATGCGGCGGATGCCAGCTCCCTTCAATCGAGTGGGGAGGTGAAGCCTGCTGCGCGCCCTGGCCACTGCATCCTCGCTCAAGGTAGCCACCTCCGCTGCCATGGGGTCGGGGTCGTGCAAAAGCTCCGCCAAGAAATCGGTGACCACCGGATTGGTGTCGGTGCCGTACGTGGAGGGATCAAAAGAGACCCCTAGCACCCGCTCGACCGCCGCGAGGATGGTGGCATCCACCGCCTCCGCAAAGGCCTCCACCTCGGACGGAAGACAATTGCGGAGCCAATACCCCGCCTTTTGTTGCATGCAATGCTTGAGCATGGCCCATGCGTGGTGATGCAAGGCGTGGGTGTACCGACGGCTGGGCATGGCAGACAGAAGTTTGCTCAAGCTAGCGTCCACCTCCTCTCGTAGCTCCTCCGCCTTGCCGCGCATGTACGCATGCACATACTCTGGCGATCCGAGCGGCACGTTCAGGACCGCGATGCCGTGATGGCCATCTAGCTCGGGCCACTCGATGTCGGCCGGAGCCTCACGCCGCGCGGCCTCCATGTCAGCGTTGTACGCCTGCATCTTGTCGAAGCGTACCTCAAGCCCCACGGACGCCTTGATGGACGTGCGGAAGGCGTGAAGAGCCGGCCAAACGTGCTCCGGAAGGCCCACCAAAAATCCATCGTCGGCGTTGAAGCGCGCCGCCCCGTCATTGACCTCCAAAGTGGTATCGCACTGCTGCACCTCGGGGTGAGTCGCGACGCAAAAGGAAGTCGTGGCCAACGGTGCGCCCTGTTGCACGCCGTCCTCCGACCGCAGAGGGGCGGACCGGTCGTCCACGGCCAGATACGAATCCGTGGAGAGGGAGGCTAGGAGCGCAGGGATGACATGGTGTAGTGGAGAGCAATCGATGTGGCGCTGGATGATGGTGCGGCGCCATGCCTCAATGTAAGCGTTGCAAAGGTCTGTGTGGACGATGACGGCCCGTGGGCCAAGCTTCTCGGCGATGAGCCGGACGCCGTGGATGAGCACAGAGTCGCCTGCGGGAATGCCAACGCCGAGCTGAGATGGAGCGAGCACCGACACGTATGCCTCCTTCATGTTGTCCACCACTGCCCGCTCCGCTGCGCGCCGCTCCGCCTCCCCGACTGCCACATGCCACACGTCCGGGGCCCTCCCCTCGCCTAGCTTCTTGACAGGTGCCACGAGCCTAGCAGATGCGAAGAGCCAGTTGAACCACCCGGGCAGGCGACCTTGGAGGTACATGGAGGCAACCTCCGACATGGCGCGGACTGCCGCGGGCCCAGACGCCGGGGCGCATTCGCCCACCAAGCATCGAAGATACTCGTTGCGCATGCCTGAGGGCCCCGCCGCCACATGCTGCTTGAGTTGCTGGTATGGCACGCGCATGAGGGGTGCTGGCATAGTACCTCGTACAGTCCTTGTGGTATGGTCCCTGGCCCGGTTCAGACGGGTATACAAGCTCTACGATATCGGATGATGACATCCAAGTCCGATCGGCGCCTTTTTAGAGCTTGATATCTCAACACATCCCGGGATATGTCTGTAGATTACAAGTAAACCCGTTGCAAGAGTGTGGAATCCATAGAGCCGCATGGATCAATCGTAGTAGTACCGGTAGCTGCAGTGTACAGCCCCGCGTCCGCCGAGCGACCCGGCCCGGCGTCCGTCGAGGGACGGGCGGCGAGGCGGACGGGCGACAGTCGTCCGGCGTCCGGGTCCGATCCACGCGCTTCGCTTCGGCGCTTCGCGCCATGCCCGGCATGTAGACCTGACGAACCGCGACGAACGGCCTGACCGGGCGGCGGCCGGGCGGCCGGGCGGCTGGCGACCGGTACCCGTACAGGTAGTAAGCAGCAGGTACTCGCTACGCACTGTACATATAAGCGCGACGGCTATTTTGGTCTGCGCGGAAAATCACGGAAGCTACAACGGGTATATTTTGGATCTATGTAATAATATATGCGAAACCGTTCCGAAATTCGGCGACAGACGGACAGACAGACAGGCCGACAGACACACAAACACACAGACTCGTAGACTCACCTCGTAATTTCCCCAACCTCTTGGGTTGAGCGGAGAAAAAGGAGGCGGTCCGCAATCGCCCGCAGTTTGAGCGAAACGATACCGGTAGCATAGCGGTTTCGTTACGAAATCTGAGGCGTCCGTCCGCCGTCCTCGCGTGCTGCGTCTTCATGAATGAACCGTCATACGTTCGATATTCGCTCGTTTGGTTTCATGGTACATGTACGAGTACGGCTGGTTTCTGAATGGACACGCGTGTATTCTAGCCCAAGCACGCTTGATATCCGTCTGATAGCCCAAAATAACGCGGTACCGCAGCGCGTTTTTAGTGCTGATTCAGCGAGACGTGCCATGTTTTCATATATACGGTAGTCGAAGTATAAATGATGTAAAAAGGGGTCGCCGCGGTGCGGGTGCAGTGCCGATATTTGCGGCGTCGTTGCTGCTGTTATAAAGATATAAACGAGCGGATGCATTCTACGTTCTCTACGTACTCTTTCACGGGTGAGCGGTACTCTTGCACTCCCGGCGTAGTGTGTTCGAGTCGTTTGCCTACAAGTGCGGGAGATGGGCGCGCCATGCATGAGCGTGTACGAGTGAGATGTAGACCCTCGTTCGCTTTGGGCAAATGCGGTCCCACATACGGGGGCCGTGAATAGTTGTTTCCAAAGGCAGTGAGTAGCGAGGGTCATGCGTAGTTGTAGGGAAGCAACTCATATAAAGAATTGCATCGCTCCCTCTGCGCTACTCTCACTCGTACCCCGCGACAGTACCACCCGCAACCCCAGAAAAGGGCTGACCGCGACTAGCATAAGCTCGGATCGGGTACGGATGGGCAGAAATGCCCGAAAATGTAGTTTCTTTGTAATATATGAAAATTTTGGTACCTGCTTTTCACGTATATGCTAATACGGGGTACTCCGCAACCCAAGAGGTAGAGGCACCTCCACAAATCCCCGGCGCAAAGCGCCGCTAAGTTGATATGGTAGGATATTACTAGGGTTGGACTGCAGTATCTACCGCACTGCAGACTGCAGAAATTGCAGCCTGCAATGAAGCTACTGCACTGCAGCATGCAGTACTTCCCGAAAAGGGGTTAAAGTGCAGTTACCCAAATTTCCCCGAATATATGCCCGTCACTGTCCCGCCCTTCCCTATGATCCACAGTTTCAGTGCTAGTACAGCCTGCACTGCAGCATGCAGTACTGCAGCATGTTGATTGCATCCTGCAATGCAGCATGCAGGCAGCCTGCAGTACTGCAGCCTGCAATGCAGCCTGCCTGCAGCCTGCAGTACTGCACTGCAGCCTGCAATACTAGAAAGTGGACTGCAGCCCAACCCTAGATAGTACTCTACCCCTTGGGTTGAGCAGAGAAAAAGGAGGCGGTCCGCAATCGCCCGCAGTGTGAGCGAAACGATACGGTAGCATAGCGGTTTCGTTACGAAATCTGAGGTGTCCGTCCGCCGTCCTCCTCCGTCCTCGCGTGCTGCGTCTTCGTGAATAAACCGTCATACGTTCAATATTCGCTCGTTTGATTTCATGGTACATGTACAAGCACGGTTGGTTTCTGAATGGACACGCGTGTATTCTAGCCCAAGCACGCTTGATATCCGTCTGATAGCCCAAAATAACGCGGTACCGCAGCGCGTTTTTTGTGCTGATTCAGCGAGACGTGCCCTATTTTCATATATGCGGTAGTCGAAGTATAAATGATGTAAAAAGGGGTTGCCGCGGTGCGGGTGCAGTGCCGATATTTGCGGCGTCGTTGCTGCTGTTATAAAGATATAAACGAGCGGATGCATTCTACGTTCTCTACGTATTCTTTCACGGGTGAGCGGTACTCTTGCACTCCCGGCGTAGTGTGTTCGAGTCGTTTGCGTACGGGCACTAGGGCTGACCTTTTGTGGTCAGTGCTAGATAGTTTGATGGATGAAATGTCAATTTCGACGGTGATCTAACAGTGTTGGAAATTCCGCCTTTGGCCATCAATTACTATTGCGGATTGCTTTAGCGACCTATTCGCTTGATGACAACTAGTCGCTGAAACGAAGCGCGTCGTCTAGCCAAGCTTCCGCAACTGGATGGCTGCCTAAAGGGCCGTATCACGGTAGTCGTAGAGACGATGCAAGGGTTTTGACATGTTGATGTCCTAGTGTAGGGGTTTCCCAACCATGTTGATGTCCTAGTGTAGCCCGTACGATCTGCTCGTAGTTCCAGCCGGTCAAGTTACCGGCACCACCGGGCTTCAGTACGGGCTGCCCAATTGCCCATGAGCCATGCGTTCCGGCCAGGGAGCCATTAAGGGCAAGCACCACCAGCTCGCATGCCATCTTCCAGCTCCTGGTCTTCGGTAGCGGCTTGGCGTACTTGCGCGCAGGAGTGTCTCAGAGGCTGATCAAGTCCGCACCGACGTTCCTTTTCCCGGTAGCACTGTGAGATTCAGATGTGACGTAAATGTGCCCTACTGGTGACGAACGACGACATACGGGGACGATACGGGACGGACGAGGGACGTGGATTTCATACCCAGTAGCGACGACTATCGCGGGCGACCTGTAAAGTACTATATGAATTTCTCGTTTCCATAATTTCATCAAATTGATATGCGCACGCGGGCTCGCGTGTCGCCCGCCGACGCGGAGCACCCGGGCTAAGTACAGGCGGATGTACGCACTCATTGCACATCGCCGCACATCGCTGACCGCACATCGCTGACCGCTGACCCCGCGGTGTGCCGCGATGTGCGGCACGACGGGCGGAGGTGTGGGCGGATGTAGGTGGTACGGTAGGTGGTAGGCGGTAGGTGGTGTTCGTAGGTGCGCGTTTTAATGCAGCCGCCCTAACTGCTGATGATTGTGTAACGCCCCAGCACGCGCATGAAGTATGGGGTCGCCTCACGGTCACCGCCGCTCACCGTTGAATCAAGCGCGGACAGCCGCGCACTCGCATCTGTGTTGCCTGCCGGTGGTGGGTTACATCCACCCCAACTCTCAACCCCCCCCCCCCCCCCCCCCCGCCCCTCGCGCGCGGCAGCAGGCATGCCGGCAAAGGGATGGATAGCGAGTGTGTCGAAGGATGGCGTGTACTCATGCAAGCACTGCCGGGGCAACGTGACGGGCACTTGTGATAAGATGGCGCGAGAGCGGCACTTCCTAAAATTCCCGAACTGTAGCCACTCGTTGAAGCGTGCGGCTAAGTTGCGCCGCAAGGCCGCCTTATCACAAGCAGCAGCAGCAGGGGCGGCAGCAGCAGCAGCAACAACAACAGGGGCGGCAGCAGGAGTAGCTGCAGCCGTCGGAAACGGCCCGCCGGCGCCGGTCTCGGACGACGGCGGCTCGAAGGTGGACGATGTGATGGGCGTGGGGGAGGACCCCGTTGGCGAAGACGGTATGGACATCGACGCGCCTGCGTGGCCGCCGGCGGGCGTGGAACCCGCGATGAGGGCGTGATATGGAAAGGCGATTCCGGCGACTTCTACATGAAGGTCATCGCCAAGAAGTTCCGGGGGGTATGGCACTACGGCGTGATAACCGGCGTCGTTACCGAGTGGGTGTTGGAGGACTACGGCGGGGCGACCCAGTGGCGCGCTGTTTTCGAGGACGGGGGCATTGTGGGCCTTCTGCGTTCAGAGGTGAGTGGGCCCGGCCTGCGTGCTGGTGGCACCACTCAACTGCGGTTGTATGGAATCACACGCACCCGCCCGGTCGGCGTGGCAGGTTGTGGAGGCTATGACGGCTGCCCAGGAGCACCCCCCTGTGGATGCGGACGGGGAGGCTCGCTTGGTAACCGTCCATGAAGGCGATGACTTGTCCAGTGAATCACGCACCTTGCCCGGCGTGCGGTCAACACAACCCGGCTGGCGGAGGCCAAGCAGAACACTGGCTGCCATGGCGTGTGCCATGTGCATGTGGTCCGGGGCTATGTCAGCATGGTCAACCTCTTCCCCCTCGCGCCGTTCCACCTGTTTTTTTTTGGCTTGGGAAGGGACTTCTGGAGGAAATTTGTCACCGTGCAGGGCCACATTGGATTCCGAGCTATGAAGCAGGAAGACCGGCGCCAGGCTTTAGTCCCGATACCCAGCAACTTTGAACGCGGGTTGCGCCCTTCGTTTGCAGTGTCCAAGAATCGAAAGGTAAACCCCTCCCCCCCCCCCCCCCCCCCCCCCCCGGGCGTGGGCGTGGGCGTGGGCGTGACGGCATTCCCCTCCATGACTGCAGGGTCAGGCAAGGTGACGGTGCAGCCCGGCTGGGTCATGGAGGACTGCTTGCACCACATGGAAACGTTTTCCATTCTTAACGCCGGTCCGCTCCTCGAGGAGGCCCGGGTGAAGGCGATCATGCCCGAGAAGGAGCTCGCGTCCCCAGCGGTGGTGCGTTCGGTGTCACGACTGGCGGTGCTTGGGCACATGTACAAGCGCCTGCAAGGAGCTGCGTGGTTCGTCACGCGGTGGGGGTTGCAGAATGTGGTGACGGAGGAGGACGGCCCCGAGCGCAAGGCGCAGGTGGACGCGCTCACTAGGGAGGGGAGGACTCGATACCCAGCGCGGCGCCAAGGCGCGGCGGCCGGGGCAGCGCGGCGCCAAGGCGCGGCGGCCGGGGCAGCGCGGCGCCAACGCGCGGCGGCCGGGGCAGCGCGGCGCCAAGGCGCGGCGGCCGGGGCAGCGCGGCGCCAAGGCGCGGCGGCCGGGGCAGCGCGGCGCCAACGCGCGGCGGCCGGGGCAGCGCGGCGCCAACGCGCGGCGGCCGGGGCAGCGCGGCGCCAAGGCGCGGCGGCCGGGGCAGCGCGGCGCCAAGGCGCGGCGGCCGGGGCAGCGCGGCGCCAAGGCGCGGCGGCCGGGGCAGCGCGGCGCCAAGGCGCGGCGGCCGGGGCAGCGCGGCGCCAAGGCGCGGCGGCCGGGGCAGCGCGGCGCCAACGCGCGGCGGCCGGGGCAGCGCGGCGCCAACGCGAGTGGGATGGGCGGGGCAGCGCGGCGCCAAGGCGCGGCGGCCGGGGCAGCGCGGCGCCAAGGCGCGGCGGCCGGGGCAGCGCGGCGCCAAGGCGCGGCGGCCGGGGCAGCGCGGCGCCAAGGCGCGGCGGCCGGGGCAGCGCGGCGCCAAGGCGCGGCGGCCGGGGCAGCGCGGCGCCAAGGCGCGGCGGCCGGGGCAGCGCGGCGCCAAGGCGCGGCGGCCGGGGCAACGCGGCGCCAAGGCGCGGCGGCCGGGGCAACACGGCGCCAAGGCGCGGCGGCCGGGGCAGCGCGACGCCAAGACAGCGCATACACCGGAATCGGCGGAAAGGGATGCATTACAAGTTGTGGACGGCAGGCGCTGAAAACTATGCGGTCATGCCGCAACAACCCCAGCACTGGCTTCTGGATACCTCTGATCTGGCTGGCGGCGGCGGGCTGCGGGATGCAGGGCCGCATGACTGAGGTGGCGGTGCTGGTGAGCCCGGAGAGTCTGCATGCGGCGGAGGCGGCGCAGCCGCATAGGCACTAGACAATGCTCTGAAGCGAGCCCCAATTGTCTGCCCAGCGCCTGCCCCAATGTAACGCACCAGCTTGGCAGCAATTGGCAGCTCTTTTGCCCCCCCTCCACCCCACAGACACACTACCAATACCAGTTTCTCATCCCGGCGGGCAGTTGATGCGTATACCCAGGCTTGTGCGTCCGCGGTGCGGGGGGGGGGGGGGGGGGGGGGGGGGGAATCACTATAGCTAAGCTAGTGATGTGAGATATGAGTGCAGCAACAGATATTGTGCAAGATATAATACGATGGCATGCAAGCGGGTCCCCGCTCTTCCACAATCATTGGCCCTGCTCCCTCTTGCCCCGCCCCCGGTGCCCTTTAGCTGCTCTCAGCATCCCGAGTGGGATGGGCGGGGCAGCGGTTGCTACCGAGTGAGGCGTAGCATCGTTTGCAGTAGCAACGCAGCCTTTCCGGTTGCATAGTGTGACACCGCTTGGATGTAACCCAGCAGTACGCGCAAAGTGCAAGTGTTACACGTCCGTGTGCCCCACCCAATGACATTGCGCCCGACCTCACTGACGGCATGTCTCGCTCTCCTTCAGCTCCTGGGCCGTCCGCCGCCTCACCCTGCGCACCCTACCAGCCGCGCGTGCCTTCTCGGAAGCCTCACACACGGCGGCGCGAGTCGCGTCGTGGAACGCGTCCCTGACATGGCGGAACTCCGCCCTCACCGTGGCCGTGGTCGGGCAGAGGACTGCCCGCTGATGGGTCGCCATGCATGGGTACTTGGGGCCGCACAAAGCCGGGGTGCCGTCGCAGCAACACTCCCAGTCCGTCCGTTGGCCGCAGTCCACGCATGACGGGCGTCCGGCCAGGACACGCACATGATAGTGCATGTGGCCGCCTCCCGCCACTGCTCGTAGTGCTCCGGTCAACATGGCGACGAGCAAGTCGGCATGTCCCGCAGGTGGCTGCGGGGCGGGTGGCGCGAGCGCAGCCTCGCTCGCCTCGACAACCCCCTCAGCCCGATCAGTCGCCTCGACCACGGCCTCCTCCGCCTCCTGACGCGGCGCACCAGGCGCATCATCGTCGCCTGGCAGGGCGTCCCCCCCCGCAACGGCGCCGTCGGCGGTGGCCGACGCCGTCGTGGCGGGGTGTTGTGAGGAGGTGGCCCTAGACATAGGTGGGGCCGGCACCGCCATGTGTTGCTCCACATGCGGTGCGGTTCCTGACGCGACAGCTCCGTCGCACCAGTACCGGCGCCGGCACCCCACGCCTGCTGGGATTACCACCAACCGGTATGTTTCCTTTGGGAGGCGGTTCATCCGCGTCGGAGGTGAGCGGCGGTGCCTGTGTGGGTGTGAATACTGCCCGGCCATTAGGGCTCCCGCCGCCTGCCGCTCCGCCGACCCAAGCCGCGGCGTGTGCTGCGCCCCGCATAGTCGCCTCGAATATAATATACATGACGCGGGGACGGGGGGGGGGGGGGGGGGGGGATTCGTGCGTTTCGTATGTTGGCGGAAAGGCGTGTGAAGCTGCGGCTGGCGAAGGTGGTGGAAATAAGCGTGGCGGCGTCGGCGGCGTATTACCGTGCGTGCATGCGTGCGCAACCCCGCGGCAGCAAGCGCCGGACTCGGCGTGTGCCGGCGGCAGAGCTGCGAAGCCATGGACACGGTACGGGATGCCAAGTCTGGCTAAGCAACTGCCGAGGCTGGCGGCTTAACCCCCATGTCCGGCGGTTAAGGGACGGAAAGTGCGTAGAAGTTGATCGGCAAAGCGGGCATATAAGCCTGGCTGTGCTAGGTTCCTATTAAGTAATGGCGGTTTGTGCTAAGTAATTCGTAGGGGTGGACCATGCAGCGCAGGTAGGGGGCGGTATAAATGAGGCCGGGCACATATACTGCTCCACGAAACGACACTGTCGCACGTGTAGTTGAATAGACGCCCCCCCCCCCCCCCCCCGCCGGGTCGGCCCGCCGGGTCGGCCCGCCGACCCGCCACGGCATGTAATATCTGTCATGCATCGCCGGGGTATGTGTGAGTGGATGCCCCGCCGCCACATCCCCCCCCCCCCCCAACCCCCCCCCCCATTTACACTTGTGCACTCATTAAGTTTGGGCTGGTTTCGGAGCAGTACATGTACGTATGTATATACATACAATGGAACGTAGGACCTGCGCGGTAAGAGGCGGGGCTGGCGGAGTGCGTTGGGGGTGCGTAGAGTAGCGTGTTGGTGAGATTCGGGGTGCATCGGACGCCGGATGCCCATCCACCCAGCGTAAAAGACGCGTACGTAATATTCACACTATATATATTCACACGCAAATGTGTGAAAACCGGACATACCGTGCCGGATGGGTGGGAATACGGCGTCCGATGCAGCCAAAACCCCAGGGACACGCTATTCTATGCACCGCCAATGCACTCCGCCAGCACCGCCTCATTCTCTGTCGATTTCGAAAACGCCTTCACATTATCCACCGCTAATTGCAATTGCCACCGTGTAATATGTTGTCACGATGTGCGCACACAACAACACTTACTACCGGTTCCGACGCGGATGGAGGCGAGGCTTGCGGAGTGCGTTGGGGGTGCGTAGAGTAGCGTGCTGCAAATAATTGGGGTGCATCGGACGCCGGATGCCCATCCACCCGGCGTAAAAGACGCGTAATATTCACACTTTATTAACACACAAATGTGTAAAAACCGGACATTCCGTGCCGGATGGGTGGGAATACGGCGTCCGATGCAGCCAAAACCCCAGGGACACGCTATTCTATGCACCGCCAATGCACTCCGCCAGCACCGCCTCATTCTTTGTCGATTTCGAAAACGCCTTCACATTATCCACCGCTAATAATTGCAATTGCCACCGTGTAATGTTGTCACGATGTGCGCACACAACAACACTTACTACCGGTTCCGACGCGGATGGAGGCGAGGCTTGCGGAGTGCACTTGCGGTGCACAGACTAGCGGGAGACTAGACCCATTGTCGCTTATTTACAAGCACGGGCGGTGCTGCCAGACCTGATCGTCTACGGCCGATATAATATTCACACTAAATTAACATCGGTGCACACCGCCGCACACCGCCGCCGCACACCGCCGCACACCGCTGCGCGCGCACATTCGTCGCACACATTATCCCGGATTCACTCGCCGTATCCATTACGCCGTGCTACTTCAACAATAAACATTGCGAAATTACACCGACACAATGCCGCACCGACTAGCTCTTGACAATACGTGCATATAAATAGTAGTGGCGCGCTGCTCCTCGCCTCCGATGTGTCGTTGACTGCTGCGGAAGGCGGTCGTCGACTGGGTGTTAGTTTCTCCACCTCGGCCGCCCCCCCCCCACCTTCACCGCTCACAGCGCCATGGCCGACCTCGCCCCCCCGGGCAAACGTGGGCGGCGAGCCTTGTTGTCTCGCGTGTCCGCGCCGCCGGCATCGAGGAGGACGAGAAAGACATGAGGAAACGCGTGACAAGGTGGGCGCGCAACAAAACACTCCATCCTCCACATTAGCACGCACCCACTCGTGGCTAACTTGTGCCGCGCGCAGGTTCGTCCGGGAGCGCCGTTAAGGCCCACCTCAACGCCAAGGCTTCCACAGTGCCAGCGGCGCAACTCGTGGTGGCCGAGGAGGCCGCATCCTCAGCCGCTTAAAGGCGAAACGATTGTGGCTTGTTGTGGGTGTCTGGGCACAGGGGGCGTCCCGACGCGAAGGTAAGGAAGCTCATGGCGGCGTCGTCGACGGCACAGCCTCCCGGGGTGGTGAAGACACTGACGGATGACAAGAAGCGGAAGAGGCCAGTGAAGAAACGCCGAGGTAAGAAACTGACGGTCGCGGAGTCGGAGGCGGAGTCGGAGGCGCAGGCGGAGGCGGAGGCGGAGGCGGAGGCGGAGGCAGCGAGATCGTCGAAGCGGAGGGTCCCGCGGGCACGCAAGAACAAGAACAAGCAGTAGCCCCCGCCCCCTTACCCCCCCCCCCCCCCCCCAGGCGGGAGCGGCTGGCGGCGAGGGGGGGCGGGGGGGGGCGGGGCGGGCGTGGTCCCCCCGCCCCCGCACCCCCCCCCCCCCCCGCCGGGCCACATCCCCCGATGGCAGCTGTCGCGAATATTGTAATTCAAACATTCTTCGGCAAACCGCTGCCTGCCCCCGCCCTCCCCCTCGCGAATATTTATGTAACGTGAGCACTCTTTGGCAAAACATGGCAGCCAAACCGCCCATCTGATGACCTTTGATCGGACGGCTGGCAGGCCCGTTCAGCAGTACTAGCTATAATGTACACAAAATTCCCCACTTTGGCCGAATAGTACGGCTGCGATTTGCGCTCCCATGTACTAATAGTCGTAGTTATCCACAGGACCACTGTCCATCGTGCCCGGGTACCGGGTACCGGGTACTATGATACCCGGTACCGGCTCAATAAATATATCGCGTACTACCCGGTACTGCACGGACAACCTTGTACCTTGTACGTCAGTGCCATGTAACATTTTACCGGGCTCGTACGACTACCAGAATGATGACAAAAAGGATTTATCGCCCGCCGGCAATAACGCCGGATGTACTCGCACGTAACTGGATGGACGTGCCGCCACCAGCAGCAGCCTTCACGGATAAATAATAGTCGCTAGTAGTAGTGCTTCGTCACCTGTATGTCACATCTGAATCTCACAGTGTAGTGAGTCGCCGTACCACGCACATGCGTTACACCATCAACCCATGGGTAGTGTGGTTTTTCCGACTTGTGCGCCTGACGTCGCTTTCCGTTCATGCCATGTATGGCTTCGCAGCTGGGACGTTTTCGGGTGGCGATGCCCACGGCATGGAATCGGAGCTGGGGGTCTTCGTTGGAGGGTTTAAGCCTCAACACCCGAAGCCGAGTCGTCGTACGGGCTTTCGCGGGCTTCCGCAGTGGAGCACCCTCTCGCAATGTCAGCTCTTGAAAATAGGCAGTGGCGCACACGAGCTCGGTACCATGACCGCTACTGGTCAGGCTTGTCAACGACAACTGCGCCTACCGCAACGAATCGGCGCGGACTGAGGAGTACGTCCGTGTCGTCAGGACGGCCGTTTGTCGTAGTCACTTAACGCGGTCCGCGTTCCCTCGCAGCATGGCATCGTCGTGGCATCGACGGTAGTTGTGTGATTTGGTATGTCCGAACTTCCCGTGTATATGGTCCGTTACGAGGATGGCGCCGCTCGTGCGCCTGTGTTTTGAAAGGGATCGTTGCCCTCGCCTCAACCGTGCCGCAACAACGTTTGATGTGGTTGCAGCGGGGAGTGTCTGCGCAGCTCGGTCCGTCGCATTTCCGACGCTTCCTACTGCAACGTCGTCGTCACAAGGACAAGGACAACTTGGAGCTGCCCGCCGGGAGGCAACTCTGCCACATGCATGGCGTGCTCTACGTCTCGTGGTGCCTGCCGTAACTACTCTTTTTCTGACTCCGGGTTCGGAACCTTGGCAGCAGCGGCGGCCGCCTCGTCATAACCCTCGTCCCGACAACAACCATGGCATTGTTACAGGCCGGCGTACGCTGCGAGAGCCTCTACGCCGGACACCCCGTTCCCGACATCCCACCTTCGACATCACGAACTGCCCGCCGGGGGGCAGCTCCGCCACTTAGCGCGACTTATGCGCTCCGTGGCGTCATCGTCGGTCTGCGACTTGTGAGGTGGTCGGGAGCCGTCGCCAGTGCAGCAGCGGCGGCCGGTTCGCCACACTCCGCGAAGCGAGACCCGCGAGACGACTTACCGAGTCAGCGAGGTTTCCGCGACGTCGCCGGCCACCGACCCCGACACACATCAAAACCGGTACGGCACGATCACACAGGGTTCCATGTTCCCGCACCCCGATGCGTTATGCGTTTCGGGTGCCGCCCCTCGTGCGAGGGGCTGGTGATGCCCGCGCCCGTACACCGCCGTCGCTGCGCGGCGTCACGTGTTCACCCCTCGTAATCCACTCCGCCGGTACATGTGCAAGGTTAGCGCTGCGTCACGTACGGCGTGCCGTACTCCACCAGGTTGTACACGGCGCGCCAGCACGGGTACATAGGGCAATATCGAGTCAAAATGGGCATATTTACGGACTCGAAAATGTGCCCCCCACGTGATCGCTTAGGCTGGGATATGTACCCACTTTTTGCGTGCATTTCAGGTGCAATCTATAACTATACGAGAGTACTAACAACGCCAATTCGCCGTGTCATCGTCGCGCCCTCTGCAGCGTAAAGTACTACCCGCCTGAACCTAGGTGGCGGCGCTCTTTTGCGCCCCGTGGTGACTCACCCCGTTGGAGATTTCATTCCTCGCCCCACTCTCGAGTCCACACCACTGCAATGCACTCCACTCTCCTTGACGTACTTCTGTTGCCGTCATGGCCGACCGTTCTTCTGCTCCGCACGCCAGCGAAGCCTTTCGCCAGGCCCAAGAGCAAATTCAGCCTTACATCTCCTTCCTAGACAGTTTGCCCCTTCAACCGGATCACAGAGACAAGCTTTTCAAAGAGGGTGTGAATGCCGTTGCTGGACAGTTGCTACATGGGCTCGCCCCTTCTCCGTGTCTGCCTTCGGAGGTAGGTGGACCGTTGTACACCGCGCCTCCATGCCGTACGGGTCCGGAACGGGCCGGTACCGGCCCGCGGAGCCAGCAAAGCAAGCGCCCAACACCTCGCTAAGCTCCCGCGAGCGGGGGAGCGCTTCTTGTCAAGGGGCGGAAAAGCGTGTGAGATTCGACTGGAGGAAGGTTGGCGATGCAACTTTTCTCACAAGGCAAGCCGCAGTGAAGGAGTTGACCTGGATGATGGACGAATGGAGGCACCAATATACCAGCAAGGGCGCGTATGTGAGCGCTCCTCACTCGTGATGTCTGAAGCACATGCATATTGTACCAGCATCTTGGCATGTTCCACGATTGTATTCACTAACCAGGCTTGGCTATCGGCAGGTGTATAACTGCGCCTCCCACGTTAATTGCCCCGCGCATCTCCGCATCTGTCATGATCCGGTGAGCAAGCGTTGGGAGATGCAGCGCGACCACCGCCTCCACTCGCAGCAGGAGGTTGACGTCGTCGTGGACGGCAAAGTTCGCATTCCTCAGCGAGTTAAAGCCCAGATGAAGGAGCACATCGACGACGCGCCAAAGCGACTTGTGGAGAAACTTAACAAAGAAGACATGAAGACTGCGGACGCGAGGGCGTGGCGAGTGGCGTTTCAAGCCTGGAAATCGAGCCTCACTCGCGCAGAGAAGACGCCCCGGGCCTACGAGTCTATCGCCGACCTCAGAGATTGTGTTCGTCGCAACGAGATGCTACCTCTAAACCCTGCTGACAGCGACGCGGCGTTGGGGCGCAGGCGGCGGTGCGGGCTTCGCGTCCGGAGATGAGGGCTCCTTAGGCGGAGATGCGGGCCGGGGAGGCGGAGATGCGGCACCGCCACGTGAAGATGTGGCCCTGCGACTCCCACCAGCGGCACCCGAAGGCGCCTGATGGCTTGACGTGGCTTCGCGTTTCGGCTTAGGCGCCTGGAAGGGTCGTCGTCCTCCAGCTCTATCGCCATCTTGAAGGAGGACTCGGCCCGCGCTCCTTGGAATGCTTCTTGCGCAGCTTAATGGGCGACAAGCTGCTCTTGCCTCCCGTGCTCAATGCACCGTGCGGGCGCTTCGTCGCACTCGAAGGCTGAGGCTCACTCAGCGGCTTGGCAGTCTCCGAGGGACCAAGCCTGCTCGGGGGAGGCGGCGGAGCTGCTCGAAGCTCGAGGAGACCTGTTGCAGCCCCGTTATGGGAACCATCTCCACCGGACCCCGCTGGCGGTGGTTGAGATGCGGGCTTGGAGGACCCGCCATCCTGACGCGGCGCCGCTACGACCTGGTAGTAGCGGTTGTCGACCAAGACGGTGGGGGGTAAAGAGCTGGCTCGGCAACCTTCCAGTATGAGGATTTTTATGACAAAAGGGGATTTAATTGCCCATATGCTTTACAATACTATACAGATTGCAAGGCAGTACCACTAATGCCTGATATTTTCTCGCGGCACGCCGCAGATTGCTGCAGCGCTGCACCGCAGATGCTGCCTGAAGGCATGTAGGAATTGCCTGGATGGCTGCAAACCATTTATTAGTATGCGGGGCTGCATGGCATAGAAGGGATATAAATACGCACATGCTTGACGATACTATACGGATTGCAAGGCAGTAGGGCTAATGCTTGATATTTGTTGGCGGCACGCCGCAGATTGCTGCAGCGCTGCACCGCAGATGCTGCCTTTAAGCATGCTTTGATTGCCTAGATGGCTGCAAATTTAGTATGCGGGGCTGCATGAATCACCAACATGGCGCCCCGCTGCGCCGGCCGCGGCGCGTTGGCGCCCCGCTGCGCCGGCCGCGGCGCGTTTGCGCCCCGCTGCCCCGGCCGCGGCGCGTTGGCGCCCCGCTGCGCCGGCCGCGGCACGTTGGCGCCCCGCTGCCCCGGCCGCGCTAGCAAAGGAAGTGCGGTTTGTGAAATCGACGGACATGAGTCGATTCAACTCTTATCTGCGGTTGAGAATGATTTGTTATGATCGTTGACTATGATTAATGAGGTATTGTCGAGGGAGCTATGGCAGCGAATTTCAAGCTGCATGAATCCCTTGTCACGGACCAGACACGAACTCACGTTGCTTGCCGAGGTGCTCCGAGAGGTGCGCTCTTAAAGTCGCCGAATCACTTCCGACGTCCAACCACAAGGCGCGTCCGTTGGTTTCGGGGTTTATTGGGTGCTTTGACGCGGAAAAGTACACGACCCGCTGTCAACAGGCTGTCGAGGTAGACCATTCGCGGGAGGGGCCCTTGCGTCAAGTAGGTGTTCGGAATCTGCGCGCGATAGGCGGTTTCCGCCTTGGAGGCCGCCAGCAGCTATAGGAGCAAATTCAGGTGAGTTAACCAAGGAGACATGACAAAGACAAAGGGCTCCTTGCCAAGGGCAGCGTTACAAGAGCTAGGGGAGACAGTACACGGGTTTGTACACGAGAGATACATTTAGTAGGAGGCCGAGATGTCCGCACAGGCGGCGTTACGGGCTTTGCGTCCCGAGATGAGGGCTTTTTGGGCGGAGATGTGGGTCGGGGACGCAGAGATGGGGCACCGCCATGGGAAGATGTGGCAAGGCGACTTCCAGCAGCGGCACCCGAAGGCGCCTGACGGCTTGACCGGGTTTCGCGTTTCGGCGTAGGCGCTTGGAAGGGTCGTCGTCCTCCAATTTTTTCGCCATCTTCAAAGGAGGACTCGGCCCGCGCTTCTCGGAATGCTTCCTACGCAGCTTCATGGGCGACAAGCTGCTCTTGCCTCCTGTGCTCAACGCACCGTGCGAGCGCTTCGTCGCTCTCGAAGGCTGAGGCTCACTCGACGGCTTGGCAGTCACCGAGGGACCAAGCCTGCTCGGGGGAGGCGGCCTTGCTGCTCGAAGCTCGAGGAGACTTGTTGCAGCCCCGTTATGGGAACCATCTCCACCGGACCCCGCTGGCGGTGGTTGAGATGCGGGCTTGGAGGACCCGCCAGCCTGACGAGGCGCCGCTACGACCTGGTAGTAGCGGTTGTCGACCAAGACGGTGCGGGGTGCCGAGCTGCCTCGGCAGGGCTGGCAGGTGTTGGTGGACTTCGTGAAGCGTTTGTTCTTGATTTGTTGAATGCCGCGCCGCATCTCGTAGTCGTTGTGCCATTTGCGCACGCTGCGAATCGAGTAGCCACAGTGTTTCACAGTTTTGCTGTGGCACTCAACGAAGAGGACGGACTCCACGGCATGTTGCCAAGATGTCTCCGGCCATGCTCCCTGGCTGCCATTGGTTTCTTGGAGTGCCCTCTTGCGGTCGGCGTAGGCGTGCTCGTTATGAGGCTCAGGGAGCGCACGCATCCACAGCTTCCGTACTCCACTTGCAGCAGTGCTCGTGAACACTTTGGTCGGTACCATGTTGAGAGTCAGCGCAATCTTGTTCGCGGCTGTGTCGGAGAAGCCAAAGTGCCTCACAGTTTGCGGCAAGTTGCCCACCGAGAAGCAGGGTGAATTTGTGGCCAAGGGGAAGAACTCGATGGGGAATCTCGTGAGCTTGCCGTAGAGATGCGGGTAAACAACCTCCAGACGGTCCTTGGTGTTGAAGGAGGGGTTTTCGGAGATGTGCGCACACTCGAAGAAGGGTGCCCAAACCTTGGCCATTGTGTCGACATCGTCGTCGCCAACGAGGAGCTGGGGGGGTTCGGTCACACCGCTGTGGCCTGGAACATGCATCGTCACGAAGAACTTCCACAAGAAGAACGCGGCGATGGCTCTGGCAGCAAGCACGCATCTCGCCCAGCAGGTGCTGGCGTCTCTTTGTTGCGTGACGACCTCGTGGAGGAAGCCGTGGCCAGGGGATGGGGGGTTCCACCCACCCAGGGAGGGAGGTCTAAAAACCTCCAGCCAAACAGCTTGCCAACCGGGGTTGGGGATGGTGCGGATGGGTATCTTGACTGAGACGCATGAGTCGTAGATGAAGACATGGGCGACCAAGGCGCCATCTCGCGACTGCCGGACAGCAAACGCGAAGTGCCTTGGAGTCGTGACGATGTCTAGCCACACGGCGAGCTTGCCCTTCTCCGGAACGCGGTATGTCTTTCTGTGAAACCTGAAGAAGATGAACTCCCACGTCTTCGCGGCATCTTGGCCAATGTGGCGCTTGTCAAAGACCGAGATGGGCACCCGGAGCTCCATGCCTTCTGGGCAAGGGAAGAGGTCCACGATGGCGTGGAGGCAAGGCATGAAGAAGAAGCTCGAGTTGGGCGACACGTTGACCATGTTGCCAATGACTCTTGTCAAGAGCTTGTGATGCTCCTTGTAGTCTTCGCGATGCCCGTCTTGTGGTTCGAGCCAGGTGGCGAAGTACGCAGGGAAGTCCCGCTCGTAGCAGTTCCACTCGCTGAGCATTGGGTCGACAAGTGGCGCTTCTTGTTGAAGGGGGGTCGTTGAGATGGTCTATGTAGGGAAAGGGGGGGGGGGGATTGTGTGAGAATCGTTTCCCTCACGCGCGAAGATGCGCCCACGTTTGAGGTTTTGTTGACAAGGGGCGAGGGGTTACCATTCTTCTCCCACTTGTGGCGCTTGTGGCGGGGCTCGGTTGTCCAGGCGGACACATCCTGGCGGACACATCCTCCGACAGTATTGGGCCCCTCCTCCTCCTCCTCCTCTTCCTCCTCCTCCTCTTCTTGTCCGTGCTCCTCCTCATGAATCGTGGCCAAAGGTTCACCTTGACCGGCTCCAGACTGTTCGACATCGGTCTGGGTGAGTTAAGATCCATGAGATGCGCGATGGCGAGGTGCGCTTAACGCAGCCCACGGCGCCGAGATGAGTGATGCTAACGAAAATGCGAGTCCACGTACCGTTGGAGTCGCTCCGGGGAGTGGGTCCAAAGGTGGCACGCCTTGAGGCTGGGGGTTAGGCTGAGGCCCCGGCTCGGCCAAAGGCTGCGAATCTCCGTACCAAGGCCATGGCGGTCCGCTTCGATGTTGCCCACCGCTCGGTTGCAGGGGCCGTATGGGCTGAGTCGTGGGTATTGGAGCCTGAGACGCCCTCCTGCCCGAACGCAAGTGCATCTGCGGAGGATCTTGCGCCATATGGGGGTCACTAGCACTGCGTCGGGAGCCGTCGTTGGCTCGAAACCAAGCGCAGCTGCAGATGCCCCCGCCACCGGAGTCTTCAACCGGGCAGAGGTGCGTTTTCCTTTGCGAGGACGGTCTGCCATGCTTTTGTGAACCAAGATGCGTTAAGATGCCTCCCTGAACAAAAGCGCGAGGGTGCTTGTGTTAGGGTTGCGCCTAGCGACTACCCTAATACCACCATAAACCAGTGACGCCGAGATTATGGCCAAGTATTCAGCACGCGCATGTACTGCCGTACTGATATTTCAGCACGCGTATTATTTACTGGTACTTCCACAACCAGACGCCAGTAATATTCCTTGTAACATACAGTACGCGCTACAACTCCTTAATCATCATGATACTAGCTGCCTGTCCGCGGTGCCGAGTCGGACCGCTATAGGATAAATATCGAATGCCACCAGCAACTTGTAAGAGATTACACTCAGCAACCAACTCAATTCGCCAAGCGCTACGAGTAAGAGCCATGTTTCACTAAGTACTGCCACGAGTATTTACACTGGTTTCGGCTTCCTGTTACGATCCATCTCCACCTGCCGACCCACCGCGACCTGCTCTCGCACGCACGACGATACATTCGCGATTTCGCAGGTCCTATCGACCCTTGGTAACGATTCTGTACCCTTCAACCTTTATCCGAGTCGCCTGTCGCCATGGCATCGCACCGGAGCGCCCGTCAAGCCGGTTACCCTCCCGGTGGTCCACCCGCCGAGCAGTCTATGCGTCAAATTGTCGAGAAGAAGATGCTGGAAGCCCGCGTTGTGGCGCCAACCCAGAACATCTCTCACAAGCTCGCCGACGTTCATGACTTCCCAGCAGTCAAGGCCTTTCTGGAGAATGTCGACAAGGAGATTTCCGACCGCAACAAGCTTTGGGTTCCTGAGACGGAGGCATGGCTCGGTCGCCAGTTCAAGACTGATTCTATCGCGGCTCACACCCACCAACTTGTACTCAACAGCCATGAGCTTCAAGTTCACATTGTTATGGGTTGCGAGGTCCTGACTCACTTTGTCAACTATCAAGATTGGAAACAAGCTTTTTTCAAGGCCGCTTTCCCCAACGGCATTCAGACAACTGTCGGAGACTATGCGCGTAACATCTGCATCAAGCCGAGCGACCCCAAGATGGCTACTTGCTGCGTCGACTTGCAGCGCAAGCTACAAGCTGCATTTGCTTTGCTGCATGAACCTTTCGTTGTGCCTGAGTACTTGCAAGTGCAACGTATTTTGCAGGCGATTCCCAATCACAAAAGAGCCGAGGTGGAAAGATGGCTAACCGCGCCAACGAGACTGTCTCGACTCAGAGTAAGTCCATGCAAAATACATGCAGTGGCAGCTAACAAGCTAGCCAAGCAAGTCGACAAGATCGACTTACACAAAAAACAAATGACGGTGTTGAGCAAAATGCCAACCTGTGCCTCTCAATGTAATTGAGACAAACGACATTGACATGTCGCCGAGTCCATGCAAAGAAATTGCATGTGAGTCCATGCAAACATGCATGCACTGCTAAACTGCCTGCTCAGCCCTTGCATGAGATCGAGGATACAGATGTCGATATGGTCGAGCATTGCGCTCCCGCGGCACTGAACCCCTCCGACTCACAACCTGAGCATGAAGCTCATGGGTGTTCCTGTGCTCATTCACACCTCGTTGCCGACATCGAGGACGAGACAGGGTGCAGAGAAAATGTCGACAAAAATGTCAAAGACAAAAAGACGCATGCCAAACTGCATGCCAAACTGACTATCATGCAAAAGAGATCTCGAGTGCGCAGAATGCGTACCAAAAACAATAATCAAAAGAATGACACTGAAATTGATAAATATGCAAAACCAAATGCATGTCCAACTGACTCTGTTGTGTTTGACCAAGCAGAGTTCAAGAGACTGAATTATGCCTATGGTCCAGTCACTTTTGATGCCTGTGCCTCAGCATATGATGCTGTCTGTTCATATTATTGCAGTGCTGAAAAACCATTTTTGCAACAAAATATCAAAGGTAAAACTGTGTTCATCAATCCAGTGTATGATGACACAGCCCTGCCTGTCTTGCAGCATTTTGAGATGCAAAGACAAGAGTCACCTTTTGACACAAGAGGTATTATTGTTATGCCCAGATGGTCCTCACAATTAGGACAATCCTGGAAACCACTGCTTTCAAAATATAAGAAAATTCATAGCTACCCGCCTGGAACATATCTGTTTCACACACCCAGTCTAGCGACTGATACTGAACCTATGGGACCCACTGAGTGGTATGTTGATGTCTACCTGGCTGACTACACTGTTGAGGAACGTTCAGCCCAGGCAATTAATGACGTCGTTACCACTGAGGAACTCAAAACCATGCTGGCTGAACAGCAAGGTAAGGAATATAAACCAAAAGCCACAAAGTCCCACCAGTCACGTATGATGACATAAAAATGTTTTGTTACCAGCAAGTCTGATCATGACTTATTGCTATTACACCCAACATGTGCTGAATTTAATATAAACACCTTCCGTACTGGTTGACAGCGGTGCTACTTTGAACTTTGCCAGCACCAAGTATGTCAAAGAAAACAAAATACCAACTACACCACTTCAAAACAAAGTAAGAGTTATTCTTGCTGATGGTAGAATGGTTCCCTCACAAAAAATCACCCTTGAATTAAATATCAACAATTACACAATACCCATTGACTTCACAGTCACACCGTTAGAACATAATTTCAATCTGGTTTTAGGGATGCAATTCCTGAAACAACACAACCCACATGTTGATTGGGAATCTGGTCTGATGACATTTTCCACAGGACTAAAAGTCCAATGCCAAACAGAGCCCCGCCAGGCTAATGTCAGAATGGTTCATGCTAATGCCATGGCCAGAGAAATTGCCAAGCATGATCCTGACACAGTTTATTTCTGCGCCATTGTTAAACAATACAATGCCACCAAAGAGAGTGATGAGCTCGATATTGATGATGAGATAAATACAATTGACACTGACCAGTCTGCAGCTTATACCGCTCAGATCAGAGACTTATTGCGAAAGCATAAACCAATATGCTCTCCGCTTGACAACCTTCCACAATTACGCCCTGGTCTTGATCATGAGATCCCTCTTGTTCCTGATGCTCAAGTTCCTGCAGGAAAATATACAGATTATCACCTGCAGAATTAGAGGAACTAAGAACACAACTGAATTCTTTTCTTGAGAAACAGTTTATACAGGAGTCCTTCTCTCCATATGCAGCTCCTGTTCTCTTCGCCCGCAAGGCCAATGGCGGTCTGCGCATGTGCATTGACTACCGTCAATTGAATAAGTACACCAAAAAGGTCGAGTTCCCTGTTCCACCTGCTGATGCATTACTTGATATGCTATCTGGTGCTACTGTATGTCTATTCAGCTCTTGATCTCGCCTTAGGTTATCACCAACTCCGGATTAATCCACCTGATGTTCCTAAGACAGCGTTCCGAACTGTCTATGGCCAATTCGAGTGGCTAGTAATGCCATTTGGACTCACCAGTGCTCCCTCCTCTTTTCAACGCCTGATGACATCTATACTCCAGCCACACAAGCATACCTTTATACTTGTATACCTGGATGATGCCTTGATTTTTAGCAACTCGCTTGAGGAACATTTGCAACATTTGGACACAGCTCGTACTATGCTCGAGTCTAATGACATTAGACTACGATTACAGAAATGCTGGTTTGCCAAGAATGAACTAGAATACCTTGGACATATGGTATCACACGCTGGCCTAAGACCCTCGCCTAATAAAATCAAGGCTGTTCAGGATTGGCCCAGGCCTAAGAACGTTCAGAATGTCCAACAATATCTTGGTTTCTGCAATTTTTACCGACGCTATGTGCGCAATTATTCTGCTATTGCAGCACCGTTATATGCCCTCACAAGAAAGGATAACATATTTGATTGGACAGTTGAATGCCAAGCTGCAATTGTAAAACTGAAGCAAGCCTTGTGCCAGTCCCCAGTGCTGGCAAGCCCTGTCACCGGCAAAGATGCTGAGTTTGTAGTGGCTACTGACGCCAGCAAATATGCCTTAGGTGCAGTTCTGCTCCAGGCTAATGCTGATGGCCACTTACACTCCTGCAGCTATTATACAAAGACATTGCAGGCTGCACAGACAAATTATCCCACCTATGACCAAGAGCTCTTGGGTGTGGAATGTGCTCTGAAAGAATGGCGCTGCTATTTGGAAGGCAGTCGCCATATTACAGTTATAACTGACCATGCAACGTTGAGACATTTGCCCACACAAGAAGGACTAGGCAGACGCCATGCACTATGGTTACATGAAATTTCACCATGCATGGCAATCAACCCACAGACTAATGAACCTGTGTTGCAGATATTATATCGCAAAGGCGCTGACAATGAGGCTGATGCTCTCTCTCGCCGCCGTGACTTGCATTATGCATTCACTGAATATGAAAACCAGTTGGTCGAAGCTGACCTCGAACAAATGCATGACTATTTGTCAGCAATATCCGCCTTGCAGATTGACAGCAAGCTAGTACACAAGATCAAATCTGCCTACATCACTGTTGTTGCCTACAGTCATGGACGCACCCCTAACGGTGTGCGACAAGATGAGACTGATGGTCTCTACTACATGGCAGATAAGGTCTGTATACCCAATGATTCTGAACTGAGAAAACTCGTCGTTGAGGAGTATCATGTTGGTAATGGACACCCCAACCATACCCGCACTCTTGCCAACATACTGCGTATGTTTTGGTGGCCACTCATGAATACCACAGTTAAACATTACTGCAAACCCTTTGATACTTGCGTTGGAATCTAAGCAGCTACCACCAAGCCTTGTGGTTCTTTATTTCCCTTGCCAAAGGCAACCAAGCCTCGGGAAATAATCTCTATGGATTTTATAACCAACTTACCTGAGGTGGATGGCTACGATGCTATTGCTACGTTTGTTGATACATTCACCAAACAGTCACATTTTGTGCCATGCAATATTAAGATTGATGCGACACAACTGGCCAGATTATATTTGGACAATATTTACAGACACCATGGTCTCAGCAGATGTATCATCTCTGACAGAGATCCCAGGTTCACTTCAGTGTTCTGGAAATCATTGTTTACAGCTCTGCAAACTAAGCTAAATATTTCCAGCGCTTATCACCCGCAAACTGACGGTCAAACTGAACGCACCCATAGAACTATTGAGCAAATATTACGTGCGTTTGTTCACAAGCAACATGACTCTTGGTTAAGTCATTTGGCTCTTGCTGAATTTTCTTACAACAATTCAGTCCATTCAGCAACACATTATGCCCCTTTTGAGGCAATTTATGGCATGATGCCACTGACACCACCTGATCTGATTGCTACTGCCAACCAAGATGCACGCAACACAGTTGCAAATATTCAAGATATTCACATGTTGATTACTGAGCAACTGAAGCTTGCTGATGAATATCAAAAGGTCTATGCCGACCGCAAAACCAGCCCTGTTGAGTTCGCAGAAGGAGACAAAGTCTGGCTCTCAACGGAGCACTTGCTCATACGCAACCAGCCGGCGCGCAAGTTCCGACAGCGCTACATCGGCCCCTACCCGGTCACAGCCAAGATCTCCAGCCAGGCGTATCGACTGCGCCTGCCACCAACGTTCGACTGCCACAATGTGTTTCACATCAGTCGACTGCGCCAGTGCGTCAACCCAGCTGCACAGCCCGATACAATACCGTCCAGTGTGGAGCCCCCTGTCGACGAGTTCGTCGTTGAACGCGTGCTCGATTTCTCTATCGAGCGCCGCGAGGATCTGTACAAGCGAGGACTCTGCCTCGTCTTTCTGGTGCGTTGGCTGAACTACGACTCAAGTCACGACAGCTGGGAGCCATACAGCGCGCTGCGACGTGTCGAGGCGCTACACGACTTCGCGAGGGCGAGCCGACATCTACAAGACACGCTACATACGCTCGAAGGAATACGCCAACCTGCGAGCGCGCCACCCGTCGCGTTTTCCAGAGTCCATCCCGGAGCGTTGACACCTCCTGCTGCTGTTGCTGTTGCTATATCACCCTTACACCGCCAACCGACATCTGCGCCAGGCCTTCGGCGACGCGAACAGACACTTACCAGTTCGTCATTTATCAGAGGGGTGGGAATGTTAGGGTTGCGCCTAGCGACTACCCTAATACCACCATAAACCAGTGACGCCGAGATTATGGCCAAGTATTCAGCACGCGCATGTACTGCCGTACTGATATTTCAGCACGCGTATTATTTACTGGTACTTCCACAACCAGACGCCAGTAATATTCCTTGTAACATACAGTACGCGCTACAACTCCTTAATCATCATGATACTAGCTGCCTGTCCGCGGTGCCGAGTCGGACCGCTATAGGATAAATATCGAATGCCACCAGCAACTTGTAAGAGATTACACTCAGCAACCAACTCAATTCGCCAAGCGCTACGAGTAAGAGCCCTGTTTCACTAAGTACTGCAACGAGTACTTACAGCTTGCGAGTGATAGAAGAGTGAAAAGCACAGCGGCGGAGTGGCATTCGAGGCAAAAACGGTTAGCATGGGCTGGTAGCGACGCATCTCGTCAAGGGGCGGTGGACAGATGTGTAGTACATAGTGCAGTATAGGTGAAGGGTACCTCGTACAGTGTTGGCAAGAATGTGTGAAAGGCCAGTTTCACAGTACATTCGTACGGTATTGGGCGTTACTCAGTTTTTGCACCCCCCTAGGGGGGTGCAAAAACCGAGTTAAGGGGGGCACATTTTTGAGTACGTAAATGTGCCCATTTTGACTCGATATTTGTCCTTCTTCCCGCCAAGCACGCGCAGCCCGCACCCATTGTATATGTGCCGCTCTGATGGGCACTCGTCGCCAACCTGCCCGATTCTGCTAACCTGCACTTCCAGTTCCTGCCGCGCGCCACCGCGGCGCGCGGCAATCACGGCACGGCGCCGTCGGACATCCACCGCAAGCTCGCCTGCCATCTTCTATCTCGCTGGCTTCGGCAGCGCCCTCCCGTTTTCAGTTTCTGAATGCAGGCTCCACCTCCCCCCCCCCCCCCCCCCCCCCCCCAACCACCCTCTTTCGCTGAGCCTTCCTAGCCGTAAAGTGGCGCCTCTTTCATGTAAAACGGCCGCTGACCTTTTTGGCAAAATTACACTCGTTGCATATTTTAAACACTGTACTAGGTACTTTTAGAGGGCAGCAGTTGACACCATCCCACCCATCCACCGATCCCACCGTGCCCCCCTTTACAATCGGGGTGCAGCATGGCACCACGGTGGGCGGGGTCTCCGTGGCTGCAGTGGAGAATCCTAAACTGGTTGCAGAGGCTGCCCCCGGTAGCAAGTAGTCCGAAGCAAGCTAGCGCGGCTCTTTCATGGGGGTGCATTTTAAGTCTTTGATATTACTGATTGACCCACCATTTTCACCGCCCGTCACCGGCCGCCGTTGCTGAAAATCAACCAAACCACCACCCAGTGCCGTGTCTCAACACCCAAATTGGGCCGTCTGCTAGCATTGGAAAGATAGCATGCATGCATGGCGGTGGCTGCCTGGGCTGATAGGTGCTAGTTCGTTAATTATACCGTACGATTTCTAAAAGTAACTGGTCCTTGCATGCGCCGGTCGTCCTGTCCCGAGTGCGAAACTTCAAGTGAGGGAGGGGGCGCAGGAACATTGCCGAAAAGGTGCATTGGCTTATATACAAACTTTTGGGAGGGGCCAGAAAGCCTACGAGGCAGGCCGGCGAAATAAAACGAAGTGAGGGGAGGGTGCGTGGGTGTGGCGGTCGCGGCGCGACCCCATGGTGGGTGCGCCGTGACAAAGGTAGATGGGGGACAGACAAGGCCCCTGGTGCTTTTAAGCACACGACGAAGCATCATGCATGCAAGAGCATCGCTACCCGGGATGGTTGCGTCGGGATCCGCGCGCAAGGTGGTGCCGTACGGGCGTACTGCGAATTACTACGCCGGGCGATGAAATTGCCGAGGGGCTGCTGGGTCGAGGAAGCTCCTCGGATGGTGCGGGCACGCCACGTGGATATACTAGCACCGTATTGGTGCCGTACCGCGCCTGCTGCGTAAATAAGGGAAGAGGAAATCCCAACTACTAACAACAAACATTCCAGGGGAGAGAGGGAGGGGGCGCAAGCACATTGCCGAGACAAATTTGCGTGCCCGGGGCTGCAAAAGCGACCGCGGCACAATGTGCAGCGGCGGCCCGTTGGCGCCTACCACCAACGTGCCATGACCACGGAAACGACCAAATAATAACAAAGTGTTGTGGCTGACCGATGGCGCAAACCAGCCCGTGCTGCGGAAGCGAGTGGGGCACATTATGTGGTGACGGCCGTTGGCGCCAACAAGCTGCGTGCCCGGACCGCGGCACATGGTACAGTGGCGGCCCGATGGTCCCGACAAGCTGCGTGCCCGGGCTGCGGAAGCAACCGGAGCACGATGCACAATGACGGCCCGACGGCGCCGATCGGCCGCGTGCCCGGGGTTGTGAAAGCGACCGGGGCACAATGTGGAGTGGTGGCATGATGGCGCCGACTAGCTGCGTGCCCGGAGCTGCGAAACCAGCCTTCGGGGCGCAATGTGCAGCGGCGGCCCGTTGGCGCCGACTAGCTGCGTGCCCGGCCCGGGGAAGCAACCGGGGCACAATGTGCAGCGGCGTCCCGACGGCGTCGACCAACTGTGTGTCCGGGCCGCGGAAGCAACCGGGGCACGTCATGCGGTGGCGACTTGATGGCGCCGACCAACTGCGTGCCCGGGGCTGCTAAAGCAACTACCGGGGCACAATGTGGAAAAGTTTTGCGCATTTTCGTCGCAGTACATTCGTGCAGATCTAAAATTCACTCGGTATTGCGACCATTTTAGCGCTGTCCGCCCCCCCCCCCCCCCCCCCCCAATTAAATGGGTATATTCCGAGTAGCGTATTTGGACCAATTTCACTCGGTATTGCACCCAGTCCCGCTCAGCAGCAAATCGTCCGCAGCGCAGGAATTAGGCCAGATAATTGCACCATGCCCTAGGGGCTATAGCTGGCAGCCTATACGGACAAGAGGCAGAAGTTGAGGGCAGGATATCGACGGCTCTAGGAAGGGCAGCACGCCACCCCAACTAAGTCGGGAGACAACAACAGATCAAGCTCGGCGTCTTTAACAATTGAAAAATGCGGATCCCCACGGGACAAAAACGGCGGGAACCGCGGCAAGTCAACACCGCATGCCCAGGATAAAAACATGACTCGGGGTTTATTAAATTGCGCAACGGCGCCGAAAGAAAATGCGTCCGCGAAGAAAAGTCTCGAGAACCCTGATCATTCAAACAAGGACAATTCGTGGCAGGCAAGGCGTCTGCAAGAAGCGTCGGTGACAAAAAGCATTTAGTTTGGGATTACGGAAACCTCCATCCGGTTTCGGCAATAAAGGGCGTGGCACGGGGTTCTCCAAACGTTGGATTCGCAGAGGGAAATCTGTCCGGATAAACACATGCACATACCCTGACACCGGACTGCGGAGGGCATCAAATCCGGATTTTATGGCATTATTAAACCGAGGCTACGAAGGCTGCATGATTTTAGTGCAAAAGTTTCCGGTAACTTTATAGACCGGAAAGGGAAGAGCACGTGGCATGCCAAAGAGGGGGTAAGCCCCGATTACAAAGAGAACCACCACAAGGCGGGAACAAGGGTCGTTAAGTACAATGACCATGACATGCTAAGGGACTTCACCCTAATATATTCATTACAATGTGAGTTTGTGAGTCTGTCTGTGTGTCTGCCTGTCTGTCGCCGACTTTCGGAACGATTTCGCATAGATTATTATATAGATCCAATATGTATCCATGTAGGTTCCGTTATAATCCGCGCATGCCATAATAGCCGTCGCGCTTACCCGTACCTGCTGCTTGCGACCTGTGCAGGTACGGCTACCAGTCGCCGGCCGCCCGGCGCGCCGCCCGTAGACTATTTGGTCGCCGCTCCGACGCCGCCGGTCGGGCCGGTCGTCGCCGTTCGTCGTTAGGTATACGGGGCGGGCATGGCGCGAAGCACCGAGCCCGCCGCGTGGATCGGACCGGGACGCCGGACGCCATCGTTTGTCCGCGGCCGGACGCCGGACGACTGTCGCCCGTCCGCCTCGCCGCCCGTCCGTCAACGGACGCCGGGCCCCGGGTCGGCGGGTCGGCGGACGCGGGGCTGTACAGAGTAGCTACTACTACGATTGTGATCCTTATTGCGGCTCTCTGGATACCAAACTCATGCACGGGTCTACTTGTATCGCACATTACAGCAGCCCACAAAAAGTCTCTGCATGTTTTTACGCGTATGACTTGGGTTTGGCCGCGTCTAGTCGGTAAACCCACGCATAGTCTACGCCGTTGCAGGCATTGCGAGGATAACCATGAAAGGGGGTGCACATGGTGTGCTAGGGCCAATGCGGCGAAGCACGTGGCGCGCGCGTCGCATGTTATGCGGCACTACCAGTTTAACAAGTGTTGCAGGGCCGAGCTGTGAACGGTTTGAGCGCACGGCCCGTCGACATTTGGTCGTAAAGAACCGTGTTTTTCTCCCATGGCCGCCGAGATACATGTGTTGGCCACCTACCCCATGCCGCGCGGCGCATGGTTTGGAGTCTGTGGTCAGCTAGCGGGCTGCATGCGACATTCGCAAACTGGTTGTTCGCCCTGCAAGAAGCAGTACTATTGCAATCACGTTTTAATTAATGAAATTTCGGTGTTTTCTCAGATCTGGCTGAAAATTTGTGCAATGGAAAGCCCGTGACCTGCGCTTTCCAACGCACTAATTCTCAGCCCAATCTGATAAAACGGCAAGATGTTATGGCCTGTCAAAGGTACCCCATGTTCTTGTATCCCAACCGGTCCACTCACTGTGGGTGGGGGCGCATGTTGGGGGCATGTAATGTGCCCTTTCACGCAAGCTCCCAGGCGCGAGGACCCGTTGGATAGCTCTCCACGTCGCGCGGACTCCGTCATCATTTTGGATTTTCCCTTGGATGATGGGTGACATGTGAGACAACATGCGCGCATACCTGTGCAACAGTGGCGACATTGTTGTCGAGGGGGCCAGCCCGCGTTTAGCCTACGGTGCGGGCGGTATAAGCATGCATCTATGGAGTCGAAGGCACTTTATGTGTGCTACTTTCACCCAGCGAGGCGCAGCCAACGGCGCTTATCTTGCAGCTTGGAAAATTGTGGGATGATTGGCCGACGACGGGATTACTGGCACACTCTCATGGAAATGCCATGCATTGCATATGTAGCGTGCATGGATTGGGCTCAAGCTCGGTCATCTTACAGCGCATGCATACGTCCACCCACCACCGGCAGCGCGCGGGCATATGCGACGGATGGTAGCTACGCCGCCAACAAGTTGCCCCCTATTCATCGCCCGTTTTTCCTGTGGTTTTAGCCATGTGCCAAGAAATGCCATTGCCGCAGAACAATTCTAAAAGTGCGAGAACCGGGAGAAACGGCTGCCTCCTTGGCATAGGAGGATTGCATACACTGGATTACAAGGCTCCATGGCCCCGTGGCCCCATGGCTTGGGCACCGAGGCGAGGATACGCGCGGATTTCTTTGTGCAAAGACTGTGGAATGGTGTATGATGTGCGGCATGCCGGGACGCGGCGGGGCTAATTATTCGAGCCAGTACAGTAAAGTACCTCTACCTGTATCTTGGTTGATTTTCTATGTTGATTTGTCGCCTCTACTGTTGATTTTCTAGTTTCAATCATGCATTCGAGTCTGGTTTTGCCAAAAAGGGTGCGGAGGCTTTTTTACACAGAAAAGCGCCATTTTATGGCTAGGAAGGTTCAGCGAAAGGGGAGGGAATGTCGGAGGAGGAGCCCGCAGGGCGGAGGCGGAAAACGGGAGGGCGCTGCCGAAGGCAGCGAGCTGGAAGATGGCAGACGAGCTGCTGGTGGCTGTCCTAAGTAGCTCCCCGGCCGGGAGCGCATGGCTCGCGGGCGATGGGGTAGCCCGTACCAAACCCCGATGGTAACGGCTTCAAACCACTACAGACCGTACGGGTCGCACTAGGACAGCTATAGTCCGTTAGGAAACCCCATAAACACGTTTAGATCATTTCAATCATGCATTCGAGTCTGGTTTTGCCAGTTTACACGCGGTTCGTTTACGACTGCGAGCGTGGGCAGTCGGCAGGCGTGCCGACCAGACGAAGGCGGAAGATGTCTTGAGTTGTAGAGGGGTCTCGCGCCAAGAGGACCTCGATCGAGGCGCAGGCGCATCAGACGCGGGCGGGAGATGTTGACGCCGGCATGACATAGGCCGGACGTGTCGCGGAATTAAGGCGCCGTCTCCCGACGGCGCCCTATAGCATTGGTTGCGCGCCTTGGTGGCGTGCGGCACGAGCCGGAACTGCAGGCCAGTAGAAGCAACAGGGGTAGCAAAGCCCAAGTTGGCGACGAGCGCCCAGCAAAGCAGCGGCACATGCACGAGTAGGACGAGTACAGCTGCGCGCACGAGCGCGCGAGCGCGCCGAGTACAGTCAGGTGAAGTACTGGTGCAATGTACCCGACGCGATGATAACTCGTACCCTGTACCTGTACTGGCGATGACGTTACGAGGGGTGGACACGCAACAACTCGCGATGACAGCGATGTACTGTTGCCGTCATCACCAGCGGTGGTTGTTTCGCCCCCTTGTGCGAAGAGCGGCGGGTGAAACGCACAACGCTGAGGGCGCGGAAATGTGGAACCCTGTGTGGTCGTGCCGTACCGGTTCAGGTGTGTCGGGATCGGTTGTCGGCGACGTCGCAGAAGACCCGCCGACTCGGTTAGCTGTCGCCGTGGGTCTTTCTTCGCGGAGAGCGATGAGCCGACCGCCGTTGCTGCACCAACGACGGTTGCTGACCAACCCACAAAGCGTAGGCTTAGGATGATGCCACGAAACGCACAAGTCGCGTTAGGTGGCGGAGCTGTCCCCCGGCGGGCAGCTCGTGTTGTCACAGATGCGTTGCCGTGACGTTGGAAGCGGGTTGGCCGGCGTAGAGGCCCTTGTAGCCTATGCCGGCCCGTAACGATGCCAATGATGTCGGAGCGAGGGTGACGACGAGGCGGCCGCTGCTGCTGCACCAGCGACGGCCGCCGAAGTCCCAAACCCAGAGTTGGCCAAGGGTAGTTACGTACACCACGAGACGCCAGGCACGCCAGGTGGTAGAGCTGCCCCCCGGCGGGCAGCTGCAGGTTGTCGTGGTCCTTGTGACGACGACGTTGGAGTAGGAGACGTCGGAGACGCATCGGCACGGGCCGCACAAACGCCTCCCACTGCGACCACAGCAAACGTTGCTGAAGCTTCATTGGGGCGAGGGCAACGAGCCCTCTCAAAACACCGGCGCGTGAGCGGCGCCACCCATGTAACATGCCAATTACGCGAGTAGTTCCGGAAAACCACAGCATGTAACGACCGTTGATGCCACGGCGCCCTGCTGCGAGGACACGGGGACTGGGTTGTAGTGTCTTGCGGGACAACAAGTGGTCGCCCCGACGACACGGACGTCCTCCTCCGTCCGCGCCGATTTGTTGCGGTGGGCGTAGTTGTCGTCGTTGACAACCGTGACGAGCAGCGGCCATGGTGCCGAGCGCGTCCACCTCACCTAAACCTCAAGAGTTGACTACTGCGAGAGGGCGCTCCACTGCGGGAGCCCCGAAGGCCTGTATTGCGACTCGACTTCGGGTGTTGAGGTTTAAACCCCCCCAACGGGGACCCCCCAGCTCCAATTCCTTGCCGTGCGCATCGCCATCCGAAAACGTCCCAGCTGCAAAGCCAGGGCAAAAACGAAAAACGACCTCGGGCGCACGAGTAGGGAAAACCACACTACCGAGGGGCTGTCTGTCGCTGCCTGATGTTGTAACGCATGTGCGCGGCACGACGACTCACTACCGGGTGGATGAACCTCGGTGCGGACTTGTTCAGCCTCAGTGACCCTCGCGCGCACAAGTACGCGAAGCCGCTGCCGAAGGCAACGAGCTGGAAGATGGCAGACGAGCTGCTGATGGCTGCCCTAAGTAGCTCCCCGGCCGGGAGCGCAGGGCTCGCGGGCGATGGGGTAGCCCGTACTAAACCCCGATGGTAACGGCTTCAAACCACTACAGACCGTACGGGTCGCACTAGGACAGCTATAGTCCGTTAGGAAACCCCATAAACACGTTTAGATCATACTACCTTTTGTGGTCGGTGGATTTGTTAGTGCCCTTTTTGTAATACTGGTGTGAATTACAAAAAGGGCAGTTCCCCAGATTTCGAAAATCAACACAGGAAGCCGCCCAAAAGCGGCCCGCATCCCGCATAAGTGGTGTGAATTACAAAAAGGGCAGTTCCCCAGAATTAGAAAATCAACACAGCAAACCGCCTAAAAGCGGCCCGCATCCCGCATAAGGCGGGATGGATGAGTGATGCGCACACGGTTCAGAGTCCGGGCCACGCGAGCACGTGTGTGTGTAGGTGATCCTCGGACGTGCTGTGCGGCTACAGCAACGGGATGGCAGACGAATCTGCGCCGTCTGATGAGGCAGCGAGCACGCTCTCGAGCGGCCACCAAGCTCAGGACCCCGAGGAAATCTCTTGCGAGCAAGGCCTCCTGGTGAGCCCGGGTGATGCACCGAGTGCCCCGCGATGAGAGGGCACCCTGGTCCGCAGCCAAGCATGCGATACCACGCACTGTGCGGTGCACCCCCTTGCTCACCTCACCCACTGTGCCGAAGACCATGCCCGTGTACTCCGACATATCCAGGATGTCTCGAAGAGGACCCTTCTGTCCGGGCTCTGTGTTGTGCCACGCCGCGTCCCGTGCAGCCAACCCCCGTTGTATGTCGCCCAACAGGGAGCGCTCAAACCGATCCACAGCTGTGGCCCGGGGCACTGAAGTGTACTTGACCCCGTACCGCATAGTCTTGAACTTTAGCAGCGTGGACTTCAAGCTCCGGGGATCATAGCTCCCGGTCACGACGTTGAACGCTGGAAGGGAGAGCTCTGCGTCCGGCACTAGGTCCTTGAGTTCATCCCGGGGTACGGTGTTGCCGAGAGGCACTGCCTGCTGGAACAAGTCATCCACCTCCCGCCGTACCGCGATACCTAGGTCGTGAACACAGTGATCGCGGAAGGCATCTGCGATAGCGTCGTGCTGTACACGCCAGTGAGCGTCTCCAGGCGCCGGGAGGTTCATGAGCGCGTCGCCGTATAGGTCAACAATGACGGGGTTGTGCTCCGTCGAGGGCAGAATAATCTGGCACCCAACCACCGGGGCCAAGCACGGGCTAGGCAGAAAGAAGTACCCGGCAGCGACCTCTCGCAGCTCATGCGGAGTCATGGCTGTCCGCGCGGTGGGGATGGCCACTGTCCACATGCCTGACGCCGCGTCGAGCTGGTTGAACAAGATCCGTTCCCTACATGTGGCAGGGAGAGCGCACACCTCATTTCGAAGCCGGGAGTTGTTGGCCTGGTCTAGAAATGCTGTCAGCTCCTTTTGCGAGCCCGACGCAGCCTCCACTTCCCGCTCCATCTGGCGTGCATCTGCGTCGCCGAGATGGCCAGCAGTAGCCGCTTGGAGGCGGCCCCACGCCTCGCGCATCTCCGCGGCGTAGCTGTCCGACCCATGAGCATCGTTGAGGAAGTGGTCATACTGGCGGGCGGAAGAATTTGCGTTGAAGCTGCCTCGGCGAAGTACGGACCCGAGCTGTGGGTCGAAGAAACCAGGGGTGGGGGTGTTGGTGCCGGAGTTCCTAGTCAGGAACCTTGGGAGGATGGCGTTCATGCAGCCGATGAAGGCGGCATCACGAACGGTAGCCATGCGGCGGATGCCAGCTCCCTTCAATCGAGTGGGGAGGTGAAGCCTGCTGCGCGCCCTGGCCACTGCACCCTCGCTCAAGGTAGCCACCTCCGCTGCCATGGGGTCGGGGTCGTGCAAAAGCTCCGCCAAGAAATCTGTAAGTACTCGTGGCAGTACTTAGTGAAACAGGGCTCTTACTCGTAGCGTTTGGCATATTGAGTTGGTTGCTGAATGTAATCTCTTACAACATGCTGGTGGCATTGGATATTTATCCTATAGCGGTCCAACTGGGCACCGCGGACAGGCAGCTAGTAGCGCTATCCTGATGATTAGGAGTTGTAGCGCGTACTGTATTTATGTTACAAGGAATATTTATTACTGGCGCCTGGTTGTGGCCGTACCAGTACATACATAATACGCGTGCTGAAAGATCAGCAGTACAACAGTAAGATTACTTGGCCATAAAACGTCGCAGGTGGTATTAGGGTAGTCGCTAGGCGCAACCCTAACATTCCCACCCTCTGATAAATGACGAACTGGAAAGTGTCTTTTCGCGTCGCCGAAGGCCTGGCCCAGATGTCGGTTGGCGGTGGAAGCGTGATATAGCAACAGCAACAGCAGCAGTAGGTGTCAACGCTCCGGGATGGACTCTGGAAAACGTGACGGGTGGCGCGCTCGCAGGTTGGCGTATTCCTTTGAGCGTAGCGTGTCTTGCAGATGTCGGCTCGTCTTCGCGAAATCGTGTAGCGCCTCGACACGTCGCAGCGCGCTGTATGGTTCCCAGCTGTCATGACTTGAGTCGTAGTTCAGCCAACGCACCAGAAAGACGAGGCAGAGTCCTCGCTTGTACAGATCCTCGCGGCGCTCGATAGAGAAATCGAGCACGCGTTCAACGACGAACTCGTCGACAGGGGGCTCCACACTGGACGGTATTGTATCGGGCTGTGCATCTGGGTTGACGCACTGGCGCAGTCGACTGATGTGAAACACATTGTAGCAGTCGATCGTTGGTGGCAGGCGCAGACGATACGCCTGGCTGGAGATCTTGGCTGTGACCGGGTAGGGGCCGATGTAGCGCTGTCGGAACTTGCGCGCCGGCCGGTTGCGTATGAGCAAGTGCTCCGTTGAGAGCCAGACTTTGTCTCCTTCTGCGAACTCAACAGGGCTGGTTTTGCGGTCGGCATAGACCTTTTGATATTCATCAGCAAGCTTCAGTTGCTCAGTAATCAACATGTGAATATCTTGA
>VCJN01002637.1:0-37500 GCA_006384855.1 Tetraselmis striata
ACATCCCCGCTGCGCGACTGCCTTTTGTTCCATCCTGCTCTGTCTGGCTGGCTTCAGCCTCCTTCACGGCGACGAGGAAAGGGTCGCCCTCCGGCACGCCCGCAGCAGCGTACTCTGAAGCCAGCTGGCGCAGCAGCTCTGGCGGTGAGCCGGGCAGCGCAGGCAGCGTGGAGGCCATCATGGCGCGCAACACCTGTTCTAACCAAGGCAGGGCAATGGCATGTGAGTGAGGTCAGTGCCCGCATGGCCGTCGGTGCATGCATGATACGCTCAAATGAACGCCTGTAGTATTCAGCTCATCATTCGTCATTGAGGTGTATGGGACTGCAATCCCTTCGTTTCTCCGACTTGTTTTGCTTCAACAACACTTGACGTGATACCACGACCCTAAAAGCGCGGAGGCGGCAATGAGATACACCGGCCGTCTGTGACATGGCTCGTCTTGATGGCAACATTCCCATGAGGGAAGGCCGCAACGCAGTATGAGCGGACTCTTCAAAGCTGGGGAGGCCTAACCATTTACTGTAGACACAGAAATGTATGCATAAATATCTATCAAGATGGGCCCGGAATAAGGAGCGGAAGACGTCCGAATTTTGGTGGCAGTAATATAGTGCTGGTGGTGGTGGCTATGCTTGCCTCCGAGGCGTCGAGGCCCAAGTCGCGCACGTGGCCTTCCAGTCGGGGCGGGCGGCAGCAGTTGAGCATGAGCAGGTAGGTGCCGCTTAGCTGCGTGTACATCACTACGCGGTTGAGGCAGCCGTGGTCGGCGGAGGTGGCAAAAGCCCAGCCGCACTGCTTGTTCCCCAAGCGCGCCCAGGTTGACCCCTTGCGGCGGCTCGGCGCCCTGCTGAGGAACGTCGCTGGGGGAGCCCAGCGCCTGTTGGAGGTCCAGCAGTTGTTGAGGTGGTGAGCAGACTGGGTGCCACTGACAAGACGCACAGTTATTGGTATAAATTCAGTCAATTTGGTCATACCTGCTGTGAATATGATATTCACACAATACTTTTGCTCAACGTATCTTGCATAGAAATCTATGAGTAAATATAATAATTGAACTGCTTAGTATCATATAGCAGTACATTATGTCGCCACAATGCATTTTCGCCAGTGACAGTAGTACCGGCATACGGTCCATAGTCTTTCTCTCACGGGTAGACTCCGCCATGCAAACGGAGTGGACGCAAGACATGGCGAATGCGTACCTGAGCCTGAGGCCTCCGCGACAAGGTGCCGTCCCTAGATCCGCCACAAAAGTGCCTCGCGCCCGCCTCCAGTTGCATCGTCAGGTACTCTCGTCGACTTGCGGCTTCTCGGACGAGTTGAGGCTGGGGCACTGCTGCTGGCGCCGTTCGTGCCGGCGGCCGCGGTGGCGGCATCGGCAGCCGCTGGAGCTCCCAGCCGCATCGATGCAACCCCAGACGGGGAGCCGCTGATGCGGCCGACCCGCCGGGAGATCGCATGCTCAGCGAGGGGCGCCTTGCTGTAGCCCGAGTAACCCTCTCCCACCACGTCGGGGGTGCGATGGCGGTGACGCCTGCCTATCGCGCGCCTAACGAGTTGGTGAGGCGGCGAACGTCGGCGGTCGGCCGATATTTGCTCGACGACGGTTGCTGACGCGACGCCCCGCCACCGCCCCGCCAACCGGCCTTCAACGGCGCCTTCAACGACCGCTGATTATTGATGGATGACGACGACCGGGCGTCGACGACAACACATGCTGCGCTGCGACCCAAAAAATGCTGCGCTGCGCGGCTGAGTAACCACTTACACGCGCGCGCCGCGCGCTGACACTCGCCGAGCAAAACAATCGCGCGCGCCATATCAGGTAAGTCGCTCTTGTAGGTGGCAGCTCCAGCAGCGCATCTTGAGCGGTGGCGCTTCGTCTCGCATCTTGATCAGCCCCGCGCGCGCGAATCGTGTGGTACCACCTTACCGCACCTTACCGGACTGCGCACTTCGCCGGCTGACCAACCCCAGCACCACCGCTCTCGAAGACAATCCGCTGCACTCATCGTCGTCTTCAGTTTCCGCTCCGAGGTGCACAGTAGCGGCTTTCCCTTTCAAGGCCCCACCGCATCGAAAACGGGCAGTTGTTTTCTAATTATTTAGGGTTCGCGGGGTTTGCGCCGCTTTTGTTACTTTACGTCGCGAGCGGAGGCGGCAGCATGGCGCCGCGCTTGGACATCTTAGCGGCGGTGTACACGAGCGTGCTGGACGTCAGTCCGGACGGCAACAAGGGCCGCGATGTGACGGCGGCGGTGCGTGACCTGGTGGACGCCGACAACCAGCGCGTAGTGTTCCCGAAGGGCGCCAACCTGAACAAGCTCCTCGGTGGCGACCCCGAGCCTTTCCACCCCAAGATGCTGAAGGCGCGATCCCCCTCCCCACCACCAGTCGACACGCCACCCTAGACAGCTCTCGTGATCCCGCATGTCCTCCTGCGCGCTTTTGTTTCCTGGGTTCTCGCGGATAGGGATTTCCATCCGAAGACTGTTGTTTCACCCGACAGCCGACGCTGGGTTGAGCGCGCGCCCCGCAAGCAGCGACTGTTATGATGTCGCTGCTGGCGACCGCGATCGATGTCGGCGAACAGTACGGGGTACGAGTAGGGTATAGGTGGCGCATCGCCGGGGCCGTGTCAATGGCTAGGCTGCCTTTCAGCACAAGGCGAGTCGGCGTTGCACGGAGAGATACGGATGCCGAAGGCGCTCGGCCGGCTCTCTGCATACAAATTGCTCGGGTGGCAACTCGGAAGGTGCTCGATGGGTCGCACCCGCGGCAGTCGAATTGACGTCATCGCCCTCACTGTCCCACGTCTATTCACTAATGCGACTGGATCCCCTCTCCATCCCCAATTCCATTCTCTGGCAAATTATTCCGCACACAGGTGCTGTACCAGGTGGACGGTGTCGACTGGCCACCGATGAAGGTGTTCGAGGCGCTTTGCAAGGTGAAGGAGCAGATAGTGCCGGCGCCGTCGGGGCCCGCGCCGCCGCCCAAGCGGCTGGAGATCCTGAAGGGCGAGTGGGGCGAGGGGGCGCAGACGCTGGTGGTGACGCCGCAGCTGCTGGAGATGGTGGAGGACGACAGCCGGCTGCCCATCCCCGCCAGCATGAAGCTCGTCAAGGTCTTCGGCGACCCTGCGGTGAGCTCCCCCCCCCCCCCCCCCCCCCCTTCCCCCCCCTCCCCCCCACCTTTCCCCTGTTTCCACCATGCCCCCCCTCACCCGGCCAATGCCCCGCATGCTCAACCACCCCGCATGCCCCCCCCCCCCCCCCTCACCCCCCCCAACCGGAAAAAAACAGATGGGGAAGGCGAAGACGTTAACCATCGCCTACAAGTTCGACGGGCAGCTCAAGGATGAGGTCGTCCTGGGGGAGCGGCGCAAGGAGGATGTCGTCATCGGGATATAGGCAGCTGCCCATCTCGGCCCGGGGGGAGGAGGGGGGGTGGGGGGGGGGGGGGGGGGGGGGGCAGCGGGGCTGTAAGCCACTCCCATGAGCTGCACGTCATGTGGCTTGAAAAACCGTGGCTTGAAGTCCGTGGTCGCAGCCAAGCCCCGGTACGAGTGCAGCATACATGCCGCCGATTCGGAGAGCAGCACAGCACAGCGTGGCATGGGAAGGGATGGGCCACTGCAAGGCCTCACTGCAACGCCCGGCTCGCACGCGTCGAGGAGCTGCGGTGTGAGTCGCACATTGAGCCGCCCGGTGTGCTTCCCGTGCGCATGGCCCTAATTGCCACAAACGGTCAGGCGGCCCGGCGGCCCCTTGGGGCTTGCAACGTCGACGGCGCCATTGCAGCGCTTGTACCCATTTTGCACCTCACATGCTGCGCGGAGTGCCCTCTCCTCCGACTGAGGGGGCACGACGTCCCGCTCGAGGATGCCCTCTGCCATCCGCCCCCCTGCCTGGGTACGCCGGCAGTGCGTAGGGATGTGATGCGGGGGCCGCAAGCACGGCATCGAGAGCGTCCCGCGTGCATGCGGGGCGGCTGCTTGGAGGCCCGTGGCTGGACGGCAACGTGGTGCGCTCGTGGGCGGGAACGGTGCGGGCGGGTAACTGCCGCCGAGTGGGTGGCGCCGACTGGGCTTAACTAGGCATGCCTTTGCGGCCAACCTCGTGTTCGCACGATGACATGGAATTATGAACGTTGGCATGATGTCATGGGAGCCCCAGACCCGGCGTGAATGGTTGACTGAATAAGGCACGATTACGGTGAGGCCCGGTGTACGATACGCCCATCTCCCAGATACTTGCGCCGTGGGTGTGGCTGGTTGCCCAGGACCGGGTGGCAACGCGACACGCACATGGGCAGAAACCAACGGCGAAGTGTGGCTGGCCGGGACCCCTTGCGAGCTGCGCTCATGATGGGCCGGCGCTCATGCCTGCCTGCATGGGTGACCTCTTTTCCGGGCACCACGCGATGCCATGGCAGGCACGTTGGCGTCGGCGGTGAGACGCCGCATGCCGACACATCCTGCATTGCCTACGCACATTCGGTTGCAACACGATGCCATTGCGCACACCGCGGCATGCGGCTAGTAGTCGTCCGCCGCCGCCTTGCCCTGGCCCTTGGGCATCTTCTTCGCGCCGAGGTCCTCCACCTCGCGCTTGCTGTAGTAGTGCGGCGCCAGCTCCACCAGCCACTCGGGCTTGATCTCGCTCACCTGCCGCATGTACTCCTTGGTCGTGAGCACCAGCTCGTGGTACACCACCCACCGCGGCATAACCTGCACGCGCGCGCGCACACGCCAAAGAACATCATTACCCAGAGAGGCGCGCACTTGGTGGCTTGAGGGGCCGCCGGCCAGGCATGGCAGATAGGCACGGTGTGGCGCGGGGGATCGGGCGGGACGCACCTCGCTCATGCCGGAGCTCGGGTGGATGTGCACCGTCTGCGGGTTCTTCACCGTTTTGTATGACCCGTTTTTCTGTGGGGCATGCGGGGCGTCAGGGCGTGGCCATGGCAGGCCAAAGGCAAGGCACAGCATGCGCCATCAGGGCGAACACCCAGAGGCTGAGCTGAGGCGGCCTCAGCCCATAGCCCCGAGCTGCATGAAGCCAGCGCTTGCGACGATTCTGGAACAGCCAAATCCATACTAACCATGAAACACTCCCGCGCAACCATATATACTAATGGCCGATACATCGTTACCATTGCGGTATGTATAGTGGGTTGCTATCTTCACGATTGCCCACGCGTGCGGTGATCATCACGACACGCACTGCGCCGCCGCCCCCAGCTGGGTGAGCGACGTACGGTGCCCCGCGCAAGCTGTGCGGATTATTATGGAGCTTCGACGTGATCTGCCGCCATGTGGACCCTCGGCCTTGTTTGGCGGCAGTTCCCCCAATCGGCCACTACTATCTACGATACATTATCTTATGCCTCCCTGACTTCGCAGAGCAGGGGGGGCGGCAAGCACGGAGGGGGCAGGATGGGTGTTTGTACCGCCGACCGGGGAGGGAGGCCAGGCGCTTGCCTGCAGGCGCGCCGTGTGGTAGAAGAACCCGGCGCAGATGGCCTTCCGGATGTTGTCGATGTTGCCGGGGTCGCTCACCATCTCGATCTCCACGCGCTCCATCAGCCCCATCAGCTGGTCCCGGATGTCGCGCGCCCGCTTCATCGACCGGATCTGCCGGGCACATGCACCGGCGCGTCAAGTCAGGCGCCACCTCCGCCCCCCCCCCCCCCCCCCCAACCCATCTACCCACCCAGCCAAGGCGACATCGCCATGCAGGCAAGACGAGGCAACCCAGCCAACCGCCCAGTGAAACACTTGAAATACAGCAACCCATTTCGCCTCATAGGGTATGTTGCTTAGGCTTGATGAGCGAGGGGGGTTCATGGATGGTACACAATAGTCTGATTTATGCGAATGCTCTCAAATCAGGGCTACAAACCCTAATAATTCCATTGAGGCATGGCGGGCTTGCATCAGTAGCATCCGCCGGACGGGGCGGGGCGCACCTGGACGAAGTTTTCGTAGCACCACTGCGCGCCAAAGTTGGTCTCCGCCCAGCCGTTGTACACGTTCATGAGCGCGATGTGGTCGCCCACGTTGCCGCGGTGGAAGTTTTTGTGCGCGTTGTCCGCGTGCACGGCCTTGTCCTTGGGGCGGTAGAAGCAGGCGCTGCCGATCGACACCATCGCGCAGATGGTGGCCACCTCCTCCGAGCACTGCGCCGGGCACCAGTGGGGGAAGGGGGGGGGGGGGGGGGGGGGGGGTTGCCCATTCAGCTGGGCCGTGCGCGTCATGCGAGCAGGCTCTCGCCAGCAGCCGCTGCGTGCGTGCACCTTGAGCTTGTCGGAGGCCAGCAGCGTCTTAGAGAGCGTGGGGTCCAGCGGGAACTCCGCCATGCGGCGGCCCAGCTTTGTCAGCTCGCCCAGGTCGTTGAGCGCGCCCAGCGCGTACAGCTGCTCCAGCGCGCGCAGCAGCGTCTCCGCGGGCGGCGGGTCCATGAAGTCGAAGTTCATCAGGTCGTTGATGCCCAGACTCTGCGCACGGCGGCAGGGAACCCGGCGGCCCGGGCGACACAGGGGCGGCAGGACCTGTGTGAGCACCGGGAGGGCATCTATCTCGCCTCTGCGGCACGGCGCAGGCCGGAAAAGGATGCATTACGTACTTGGCAAAGCCTTTATGCTAAATCCGATGGCCATCAGGCGTGCATTCAAGCACTAAAGGATTCCGAACTCTATGCTGCAGGTGCGATGCCCAAAGAGATAGAATGCTAGCATAGGCCGAATCATAGATGGACCCTAATTAATACCGACCGAATAGACATAACCCTAACCCTGTCGGGAACGCGCGAGCCGCACCATAGTGCTACGTCAACGCAAGCGCGAACAAGATTGCTTCAGTCGTGATTGAGATGAAGCGGTTTCGAGTGACCATTCCGTCAATCGCGGCTTAGCGCCACAGTAGAGGAACAGGGCGGGGCTGGACATGCGGAATGGGGCCGACACGGACATGCTGAGGGGAGGCGGGGAGCGTCACCTTTAGCATGAGCACGACGTTGCCGAGGTTGGTGCGCTGGATCTCCGGGATCGTGTTGTCGTCCAGCTCGTGCTGGAAGCTCCAGGCGGTGTACAGCCGGAAGCACTTGCCTGCGGTGGACCGGCGCGGGGCGCTCAGCGGAGGGTGTTCGGGACGGTTAATGCCGGGCGGCATCTCGCCGTCGCGGATGCCTCACATGGGATGAACACATGTGCGCTCATCTCGAGGCATGTGTCACCATTTGGCATGTTTTGGGCCGGTACAACTGTCGAGCTGTACATGCGATATGTTCCCAAGTGGTTTCCCTGACTTGTGGTTTCGGAGCACATCGGTTACCTATGCATTAGCTACTCCCCAAGCTATTGTCAACAACCTCCGTGTTAAACCCACGACCACAGCAGCAACCAGGTTCTCTGACACACCAATCCTGCAGCCAGGGCTGAGGGTGCGCAGATGGCAACGGCGAGCGTGGGCAGGCCTCCCGATACCTGGCGAAGTCCGCCCTGCCCGCCCGGTCCGCTGCATTGCGCTGGCCTTGCTGACGGGCGTTACCACCAGCGACTCCATGCCGGTGCGCGGGTTGTAACTCTTCTGCTTGCAGAACCCCGGGTCGATGACGTACTGCGTGCCAGTGGTGGCCCTGGGCTCAGGACAGGGCAGCGGTGCAGAGACCAGACAACAAGCCAAAATGCAGGCAAGGGGTAGTGGGTGCGGGGGGGTTGCGTGCGGGGCATGCGGCATGGCGGTGGTTGGCAGGGCGGCGACTCACTCGGATGCCGTCGATGGTGAGAGAGGTCTCTGCGATGTTGGTAGCGATGACAATCTTCCGAGCGCCTGGTGGGGTTGTCTCAAAGATCTTTGCCTGCGGAGTGGGGGTCGCATGGGTGAAGCAAGGGGTGGGGTTCATGACCAGGCATCATGGAAGGGATGGGGGATGGAAGAGGGAGAAGGGAGGGGAGGGGGGGGGGGGGGGGGGGGGGGGTCTGGGAGCAGGGAGCACTGTCGTGATGTTGTGAGGACTGGGCTTGGGGTGGACAGACCTGGAGGTCGGATGGCAAGTTGGCGTAGATGGGCGCAATGATGAGCTCCCCGATCTTGGAGCCCAGCCCGCGGGTGCGCTGCTTGAGGAGCTCCTCGCACGCCTCGATCTCTTCCTGCCCGCTCAGGAAGATGAGCACGTCGCCTGCAGGCTGCGTCACGTGGATCTGCAGCGCCGTCACTACGCTTGCGTCCAGATAGTCGGCCTGCGAAAAAGAGCACGCGGCAGAACGTCAGTCCACAGCCATGGTCACCGCTAGCATTGCATGAGAAGGTACGAGCGGGCCGGCGGAGGGGGGGGGGGGGGGGGGGGGGGGGTTGCAGCCACCTCTGGCGCCTTGGTGTACATGATGTCCACGGGGTAGCGGCGGCCGGGGATGCGGAAGATGGGCGCGTAGTCAAAGTACTCGCTGAACTTCTCGGCGTCCAGCGTCGCGGAGGAAATCAGCAGCTTCAAGTCCGGTCGGAAGCGCGCAATGTCCTTCACCAGGCCAAAGAGCACATCGGTATGAAGGGTCCGCTCGTGCGCCTCGTCGACCATCATCACCTGAGGGAGCCCACACGGCAGGAAGCATAAATGCCCGCGACTACAGCCTCACCACCACAGCTTGGAGATGGCCTAATGCCACCGAGTCCAAGAAGTATGCCATGATCGACAGCCTTCCACTCTTCCCCACGCAAGCAAACAAAAGTACAAAGCACATGTCCCTTTGAGGCGCAAAGTGGGAGGCTTGAGCTGAAACGGTGGACGGCGAGCTTGTGGGCGCTCACGCTATAGCTGGCGAGGTCAGGCTCGCCAAGAAACTCCCGAAGCAGCATGCCATCTGTCATGTACTTGATGACCGTCTTGTCGCTCGTGCAGTCTTCGAATCGGATGGAGTAGCCGACCTGTGCGCAGTGGAGACACCCGGGGGGGGGGGGGGGGGGGGGGGGAGGGGGGTGAGGGGGGGGCAGACATGGCCTCATTAGCGAAGGGAGGTGTAGAGGTGCTGATGTCTATATACTCAGGGCGACATGCAGCACATGTGCGGGCTCCGCCCACCTCGTGACCCAGCTTGACACCAACCTCATCCGCAACACGCGCCGACACGCTCATGGCGGCCACCCGCCGCGGCTGCGTGCAGCCAATCTTCCCCAGCTTGCTGTAGCCCGCCTCGTGCAGGTACTGCGGGATCTGCGTGGTCTTGCCGCTGCCCGTCTCGCCCACGATGATCAGGATCTGGTGCTCCTCCACCGCCGCCAGTATCTGCTCGCGGTACGGGAACATAGGCAGCGCCGCACGCTCGGCCTGGATGCGGTCGAACTCCGACTTGGCCGCCGCCGCCCGCTCCGCCTTCTCTTTCTCTGCGGCCGTCATCTGCTCATCAACGTCCACATCACCTGCGGAACAGAGAAACTCAGGTCAGAGCGTTCTCGACCGCCAGGAGCCATGCACCTCGTGTCTTTGCGTGAGGGGCTGATGAAACTTTAGGCTGTTGGTGGCTCATTCAGATGATTTTCCATAAGATGCGATGAGGGCAATGTTAGCCCCTAGAAGAGCCGGCACGCAGAGCAGCGGGCTGCCCACCTGCCAAGTACTCATCCTTGATGAAGTCAATCTGATCCTCAAACACGAAATCGTACTCCGCCGCCTTGCTCTTATCCTTCGAGCCGTACTGCTGCGTGGCCTTGGCTATCTGGTGGGCCTCCCACCCCGCCTGCTCCTTCCACGGCGCGCTGTCGTCCTCCTCCACCTCCTGGTACCGCTCCATCGCCACAGCAAAGCGGCGATCCTGCGCCCCCAGCCCACAACGCCGAGTCCCACGGCCAAGGTCAATTCAGCAAAGAAATATAATGTGCATGTGCAGACACGAAAGTCATGTGGGAATCCGCGCGGCGTAGGGTGCCTCCCACCTGGCGCGCCTCCCCCGGCTGATCGTATGCTTCCGGCAGCCGGTAGCCGTCATCGGCATTCAGCTTGTCCAGCTGCTTCTGCCGCTCAAGCGCCAGCTCGTACACCCGGCGCTTGTACTCCAGGTCCGCGCGCTCCTTGTCAGAGAGCTCCTGAAAGGCAGCCGCAGTCGGGAGGGCACGCCGGCACATCGTCAGCAGTGCTGGTGGCGACTTGCCACGCCTGTCCAGCGGCCCGGAAGCCCCGGCCCGAGCCAAACCCACGCCAGGGAAGAGACCGCGGGGCGAGCGTGCAGCCCACCTGCCCCTGAAACAAAAACTCCTCGTCCTCGAGGGCATCCCTCAGCTCGTCAAGCTTGGCCACCTCCCGCTTCTTCAGGTACTCTTGCCTGGACACCTGTAGGCACACCGATGCAGCGGAGGGAGGGATGCAGGAGGGGGTGGGTGGGGGTAAGTGAAAAAATGCGGCAGGTCGTCGCGCCTTTCCTCCTAACATGGCCTCCAACCCAGTGTGTCCGACTCCTACACCCAGCTCAGCGTGGCATGAGGGTGGCCCCAGCCTGGCGGGTGATTGCTTGCGTAAAGCACAACGGTAGGAGGTTGAAAGGAGGCGCGAAGGCGCGGCACGGCGTACGTCTCGCAGCACAGGCACCAGGTCCTTGCGCTGCTCCTCTGTCTCGTACTTCCGGCGCTCCATGTCCTCCAGCTCCTCCTTGCTGAACCTCTGCTCAATCAGCTGCAGCACATGGAGCACCGCGCGGAGCAAGCTCAGCGACGGCGCGATGCCAAAGCGCATGCGTGAACGGAGCCCCGAGAGGGGATACCTGCAACCCACGTGAGGATGCCATCGGCACCACGAGCCAGCCATGTCCGCCATGTATCGCACCTTCTTCGTCTTCTCCTCATCACGCGCGCGCAGCCGCTCCTCAAACTCCTCCTTTTCCCTTCAGAGGCGGCAGCGGGGTGCTTCAGAGGGAGGGGCGGGGGGGCAGGATGCGGTGCCAGCAGCGGCACAGCATGCGCACCTCTGGTCCCGCTCGCGCTCCTCCTCCCGCAGCCGTTCCAGGTCCTCCTCCTTCACCGCCGCATCCCCCTCCGCCTCCCACTTGCGCTTGTCCGAGCGGCGCTGCACCACTGTGTCGTCCTCGCCGTCGTCCTCCACCGCCTTGGCCTTGCGGATCTTCTTCTTCTTCTTCTTCTTCTCCTCTGTTGGCGACGCCTCCCGCAGCTTAGGCGGCGGCTCGTCCTGCAGCAGCCGCCCCAGGCCTGTCAATCCCAAGCTCAACGCCCCGCCCAGTCTACTCGTCCAGCCAACCCAAGCACCGCCGACCCAACCCCACCGCCACATCGCCCCCTCCCGCACCTCCTCGCTGTCCTCCAGCATGCCATACGTAGCATTCTTCCTCGCCAGCGCTGCGGCCTTCTTGTCGCCCTGCACAGCCGCAGCGGACGCACTCACGTGTGAGTTGGCAACCCCACACAATGGTGGCCGATTGAGTCGTTGCATGGCCGCCCGCACCTGTTTGGAGTGGGCGCTGGTGGACGCCTTGCCTTTGCGCGATGAGGGCAGGCGGGACAGCAGGTCCTTGGCAAAGGCGTCGGTGGCGCTTCCGGGCGGGAGGCCCTGCGCGCAGGGAGGCATCCCGGGGTGGGGTGCTGAGAGGGCAGCCAGCGCACCAATGCAGCTGCCTGGGCACCGCAGCTACCGGTCTTTGCAGGGGGGGGGGGGGGGGGGGGGCACCTGGTCATGTAACTGAGAGGTGAACTGCTGCGTGGAGGACGCCTTCTTGGCTGCGAAACGCAGCAGCCATTGTGAGGCGACTCAATCTCTGACGGACAGGCAGTGCGGGCAGGCCGGGGCAGGCGCATAGAGAGGGAAGTCCATCTGGGGCCGGGCAGAGCCGGGGTCGCCTGGCGTGGGATGCTGAGTGCCCGGTGCCACGGCGCAGACGATCATCATATGACCGCATAAGTAATGGTGGGGAGCAGGCATGGCAGGCAGGATGTCGGAATGGTGTAGGGTGTGCACTGGGCGTCGGTTGTTGGCATGACGGATGTCAAGCGCTACGGCAGAGCCTGGCACTTGACCGGACTGAGCATAGCTGCGCAGGATGGCTTTCGCCTCAGCTGGGAGGGATTGGTTTGGCCAAAGGGGGCGATGTGCAGCCGGCGGCGCACCTAGAGAGACGACGAAGCCCACCAGTGCGGCTTCCGAGAAGCCTGTCAGGGGAAGAGGGGCGAGGAGGGGGGGGGGGGGGGGGGGGGGAGAGGGGGTGCTCAGCTGGTTTCCCTCCTCCCCATACACACCCTGCGCAGCTGCCGAGACACCGACGGCGATGGCAGCGCGCTCAGGCTCCAGCATCAGGCGCGGTCGCCGCACCTAGCAGCGCCTCCAGGCTGTCTGACACCCAGTTCCGCAGCTCCCGATCGTCCGCCATCCTGCAGGCTGCGCACACCATGCACAGACTGTCAGGGCCAGCGGGCGGGTGCTGCCGGACCAGATGTCCCAGTGCTTTGACGGCTACACTGGCCACACTGGCACTACCGGTCCTCGCATAGACGGAACGGTAAGATTTGTGGGCAGATGGCGGAGCATAGACAACCATCGCTCCTCCCGGCAGCATCTCACGCCACGTGTGTCCACGCTGCACTTTCAGCAGCCCTCATCCACCGTCCATGAGGCTGTCTCACCGGCGGGGGTCGTCACGGTTCGACGATGTGCACCGCCCCTCACCCCCACCCCCTCCCTTTCCCCAAACCAAGCGGACAACCTCAGCCAGGCTGCACGCTGCAGCGATGGAAGTCACTGCCAGATGGTGGCAACCGCAGGAGCTGCAGCGCTGCCAGCACCTGTCGCCAGCCTGCCCAGCTCCCTGGGTAGCTGCCCCCCCCCCCCCCCCCCCCCCCCCCCGGCCTCTCCCCACCCTTCTGAACACCCCCCTGGCCGCACCGCCGCACCACGCTCTTCTCCCCTGCCGCTGCCCAGCCATGCGACAGCCCCTCCGCCCCCAACCCACCACACCAACCCAGTCTACAGTTGCCACTCACGCTGCCGCCGGCGCGGCCCCGACACGTGCAGCCACGCGGATCGGCGTCATGGACAGAGCGTCAGGGAGAACGGGGACGAGGTCTTGAGGGGGCGGACCTGCTGCCGACCAGGAGGGGAGATGATCCCGTGTCGCTCACGGCCTGTCGCGCGTGTCGGCAGAGCTAATACGACTACCTTGGGGTTGTGTATGGTCGCTGTGCAGTACTCCCGTGCAACGCGCGACAAAAATCGCGTTGTAACGACTAGCAGCAAAAACGAACGTCGCTGTGTCCTGCCTTGGTGAGCATCATATGAGCGCGACGAGGCGATCGAGGGGAGGGCGACTCGCGGCGTGCTGGCCAAGGTGAGAACCAGGCTACGGGGGCGAAACAGGATTGATTTTTAATTTTTTCTAAGGATTTTTTTAATATGATTTATTTGAGTAGGGGGTTATAAGATTGTGAACATATCGTCCGTCCATCACTACTATGGTATGAGTGCAGATAGTGCTGCATTAAAAAGGATTACTACCAAAGGGGAAAAACTACTGAGGGAAAAAACTACGGACGAGTCTGAGAGTACCGTACTGTATAATCCTTGGGGGCTAATTTGCACCGGCGCTCCAAACACTACCGACTGCATACCGCGGCACTAGCGATTCCAAAGCCGCCAGCGCAGCATAATTAGTCGCTAGTCAGTAGCGACCTACCACATCTATTTTTAAGAGTATTATATTATACTGTTACGGATGGGGTCAGATTTCAACGACTAATCTCTATTTCACGATAAACCGCGAGTTATACGTACTATTTTTGAAGTACTCGTAACCCGTGTCGTAAGTACTCTGCTTTAATGATCTAAACTAATTTATGGGGTTTCCTCCTTTCCGAACTGCTTTTCTGGACGATGCCTTCCTGCTAATAGATACTTGTACGGGTTACTTGTTCACCCGTCGTTGCGTCCTTTTGGGAGCAGCACGAGTAGACATAAAAGCAGCCATAACAGTTGAGGCCGCCATGTTCCAATTTCGCTGTGTTGCACACAACGATTAACTGTCTCGAAACATGTTGCGAGCAGCCAAGGTCACATGTTGTTTCAAGACCACACTCTCGGCTTACCATCCGTGTGTGAAATTCTCATCCGTATGTCCGCCCGTGCGTTACCATGCCAAGTGGAGAACCCACGCGCCGCCAAGACGACGCTCGAATCGCCGCAAGCAGACGTGCATGCCTAGTCTACATTGTTGCGCGAGCTCACATCGACGTTGGCCTTATTATTGACGGCTCGTGATCGTGTTGCTGATGGAGACGGAGCACATGGCTCTGATTCCGGGCAACAAGTAGTCGCAAGACAGCCGACATGCCGCAGGGGAGCCACAGTGCGCCCCGATTTGCTAGAGCTTTAGCCCAAAGCGGCCGTGTCGAGGAGCGAAATCCGCGAGTGACGAGGACGACTGCCTCGCGGTGCCAGAGCTACTGCAACGAGTAGAGTCTGGTTGCGAGAACGTTCGAGCGGTCAGCCGAGTGCCTAGGCTCTATCCCTTAAAGAGCGACATGGCGAACGAATACCTCAAGCATGATGACCGGCGTTTGCCGGCCCAGGAAGAGTACCTTTGGATAACGTGCTTTGGGGCCTACATGGCCGCTCTTTTCGTGGCCCTCGACAAGTTGCTACCGTACGTCCCTGATACTACTCATCAGGACTTCACCCTTTACCTCGCACGCGCCCGGAATCACGCCGAGGCCATCGACAAGGCGTTTCGCTTTCGTCTATTAGTCTTCCTGCGGAGGCTTAACGAAATCAAGCGTGTGCACGGTGACTTAGATTTGTTGGACGTACTGCGGGCCCAGCATTTTCAGCCTACCGCTGATGAGCATTTGGGCTCTGCGATTTTCGGGGACATGATAAAGGCCTACTAGATATCGACGCGTCTTCGATGCAAGGCGGTCGCCAGCAGCGCGTATGCTACCGCTACTACTTCTCGGGTAGCGGCGGCGCTCGCTGGACGAGGGCGTGGACGTGGACGTGGCGGCGGTCGTGGGCGTGGCCGCGATGCATGTGAGCACCAGTGACGGCGTGCGTGGGGCGCCTTTCGTCGGAGTTGCTGGCGCTTTGCGAGGTCACCTTTTGGTGACCGCCACACAGCGAACCCTGGCAGCTCAACGGCGGGATGAGGGCCATGTGTAGCGTCCGGACCGGACACCCCCCCCCCCCCCCCCCCCGCACCCACCCACTTCACATGCATCATTTAGACCTTCTTCGGTGCGGCGTTTACTATATTGCCACGACAGAGCGCGAATCAACCATCCGCACACCTGCACATGGCGGCTCAACAATCCGCCTCCCGTACCATCTCATCAATGCGTCCGTAGGTTGTTACACTACGTGTTACGACTGGTTTGCAACGACCATCTTTCGCGAGTGTACGTTACGCGCGTGACAGGCGCTACGAGCGCGACGGCGGGCGCGTGGGCGGCCTTCCTTGCTACTTGAACCTTGCCTCGCAAACCCGCACTGGTGCCCTAGCTAGCCCGTCCTGCAAATACCGACCAACCGCAGGCAACCTAACCGCCGCGGTCGAGTATTAAATTTGCTGAAATGAACCGCTCCATGTTACTCCGTCGGTCAATCGTCGTACTTACACACCTGACGAGCCCGAAGCTATCGCCATGCCACAGGCTTTTTCACTTCGGTCCCGTCTGCATGAAGCGTTCGCCTCAAACGAGTAGGGACAACGGGCGGCCCTCGACCTACTCTCCTCCCTCACCGCTCAGACGCTCAAGAGCTACGCCGGCAAGCTGTCTCAATTCGCGGAGTTCTGTTGCTCTGCCCTACGACTCCGAGAATAACATCAGCCCACTGTTGGAGGTGACTACTGCCATTGTCGTCCGGTACGTCGCTTGGATTGGTGAGCGCGGCCACATATCGGGGCGGAGTCACTACAATCCTACATGTCAGCAATGCACACGTTCTTCGAACTACACATACAACATCGACCCGCCCATCGCTAAGGACAGCTTGAATCTCACCGCTGCGCGTCGTGGCATGCTACTGAGGCAACGCCGCATGGAGCATGCCCCTTTGCGAGTCCCTCTGCATGTTGATGTCGCTTACAACTTCGTTGAGCGGGCCGAGTTGATTGTGTCTCCCCCCCCCCCTCCCCCCCCCCCCCCCACGAGTACTAGTACGACCTCCGAGCCCTAGCTAACGGCCTCGGTTGTCAACTTCATGTTCTTTGCTAGGACTCATTGGCGTGTCCTGCCGAGTGCGGGCCGTGCATGTCGACGCCTACAACATCACCACGCAGGTCTACCGAGAGAAGGGGCGTGCCGGACGGCGCGGCCCCAACGACCTACGCGCCTTGTATTCTTCTTCCAGTGCCGGAGCACTCCCGCGTCGAGCGTCTCGTGCACCATCGCCTCATCGGCAACGTACAGTCTGCCCCTTTGGTTCTTGGTGCCGCCTTGACTGCGACAAACTTTTAGGCGGTCACCCCGAGAGAACAGTCCAAGTCTTGGACTGCCCCTACAATGTCGGACTGGCTCTCTACGGGCGTTCGTCTTGTCGGTGCTGCCCCTACCGCCGGAACTTCCTTGAGCTCGCACAGCCTTCGCAAGGGTGCAATGCATTTTGCTAAAATAACGCCATCGGAGTTCCGCTGTCCCACATTCGCCACCAAGGCGGCTGGGCCACAAAAGGGGGGGGGGGGGGGTCGAGTGATGCGGGCGATGGCCCGCGTGAGCGAGTCGCCGAGGGTGGGGGCGTTCCATGTGAGGGGAGGTTTAGTCATGTCGCCAGGGAACGCCCAGAATCGGTCCCGTTGCTTGGCGGAGGGGGCTGCCCGGAACGCTACGTCGCGGTAAGCGATGAAGCGGCGGAGATGGGTTGTCCACGCGGGCACGGCGGTGGCAAGGATTTGGAGTAGGGGCTTGAACCCGTCCCGACGCTTGCGATGTCCCCCCTTCTCGCGGTTGATGTAGAGAGTGTTGTTATGGGTGTCCATGGCCATGTCGTGGAGTCGGCAGGAGACGCGCTGGACTCGCCACGGGAGTAAAACATAAATGTTGAGCAAACCGCGGCACCCGCGTGGAGGATGGTGCTGTAGCCGGGGGTGGTCATGGGAAGGTTAGCAAGATCTTCAAGGATGTTGGTGATATGACGTCACATGGAAGGGTGGCGCGCCGCGGCTCCTCGCTAGTCTTGAGCTGACGGATTTGAAGTAGTGCCCGCTTCATGTCGCTGATGGCTAGGCCGGTGGCCGGGGCGTCATCCCGACCGGTGTGACGTACGAAGATGTTGATGGCAGGGTAGGGTTGCAGAGAGCCGGCACAAATGGTGCAGCGCTCCGCGATGCAGGCGAGGTAGCGGACACAATAGCCTCGGTGTAGTCCGGGGGAAAGATGTCTTCCTCGTCGATGCGAAACTCGGCGAAGAGACGAAACTTGCCTTCGTAGCCGTTGGAGTACGTGCTGGCTGTGAACGAGGTAGTGAGCATATCGAGCACCTTGGCGCCCCAGTCGTCTGTGCCGTAGAGAGTCTCGATGACACCTCGCATGAGCTCGCTCCAGGGAGCCTTTGCTGCGGCGTCGGCGATGAAGGTAGGTGTCTTCGTGCTGGTGCGGCAGACACGCCGGAACGCGCCGTACGCCGCGGCCGGGTCCGAGGGTGGCGCTCGCCGGTTGCTTGGTTTTGGCCGAATCATGGGCGGCACAAAGCTGATGACATGACGCCACGGTATTGTAGCCGCTGACCTCGTACCGCGCCTCGCGTGAGTACCGGGCTCGTTCAGCTGCACATGAGAGGCCGCCGCGCTGACAACGGTTGAAGAGGGTTAGCGTGGCAGGTCGGGGAGGCCGCGCCAGAAAGCGGGAGTCCCCATGTAGACTCGTTATGTAGGTGCTGAAAGACAGGGTAGCGCCATAGGGGTTGATCTTGGCGAGGGCAAAGGGAGGATGACGGGTGCGTAGGAGGGTCAGTGGTGAGAGAGTCCCGCTCATGCCGACGACTCCAGTGCAGCGTTACCGGGAAGGCGCGCCCGGAGGCGTGCCCTCGAAACGCAGATGCCGGGGGTCGTCGGCACTGCGGCGGAGCACCCCATCATTCGGCCTTGTCGAGCGGAGGGGGGCTCAACATTTGCCTTGCTCTTACCAGAGTCCTTGGTGGCGTCCTTTGCAAAGGTGGCTCGTGTCGCCACCGCCTTACGCACCAGGCGCGTAGTCTTGAAGTTTTCGCGGCTGCCGCCGCCACCGTCCCGGTCGCGGTCGTGCGTTGCGCCGGAGGGCGCCGCCGAAGCGCTAGCGGGCGGTGGTTTTCGCGGCGCTCGCGATGTTGGCGTCGTAGACGCGGTCCTTGTAGAGCTCCATGATCCTTGTAGCTCGGATAACTCGAGCTCCAGTACCTAGGTTCTCGGTACCAGGGTGGAAGTAACGCCCCCGTACGACATCGTCGAGCGCGAAAGTGTCGCCGTGGTGCATATGTGTATCCCATGCTGGCGGAGGTACGCCGGACGGACGTGATGGCCGTCGTCGATGGCCTCCATGTTGTGGACGATGGCCTCGAGCCGTTGCCCGAAGGCCGGAGTAATTTCCTCGGTGACGCATGCCGCCGCCATCAACTTACGCAGCTCGATGGTTGAGCCAGCGATTAAAGCCGAGTAGCACTCGGCGTGGTAGTATTCATATGCTGCCGGCTGGAGGCGAGCGAGGTTTACCAAGCAGGTACTCGAGCACACGGTCGAGGGCAATGGGGAAGAGCCCGCGGCGTCGCAGACAGATCGGGAGGCATCCCGTTCTCGAAACTTGGCAGAGCCGTAGCGAGGGCGAGTTTCCAATTAATGTAGTGTGGTTCGCTCGAAGGGGCGAAGGCGGACGCACGTACGTTCTTGTCTTGACCACCGGCGCGGGACTCGTTCCCGCCCGGAATGGCGTCCTCTTCACCGGCGATTGCCGGCGGCATACGAGTGGTGAAGAACCTAGAGAGCTGCTCTTGAGTGAGCTGCTTCAATTTTATAACTTCCGCCTTACGACGCGCCGCCTCGATGGGGTCGTGGTCAGTAACCGTCGTTCCGACGCCCTCGATAGCCGCCGCCTTGCCGACGTCGACCGTCTTGGGAGCGGTACGCGAGCCGCGGCATGTCATCGCAAAGGGGTCGTTGGGGAGAGAGCCGCGTGGAGAAGAAAGAAAGAAGAACCTGGGCTTGAGCTGGTCATGTGGTCGCAGCGCGAGCGGAGGGTGGGAGGTTTAGTACCGTTTCTGAAGGTCAGCACTCTGCATGGTACGAAACCCCGAGTTAGTGTTGTGCAGGAGGCCAGCACAAAACTAAGAGAGTGGTCCAGTCCGGCGGACGATTCTGGTTTTATAAGATTTGACGGGTACGAGGGTGACCGCTGTTCGCCGTGGGCGGCATGCAAAGTGCCGTACATCGGCTTTTCAGTGCGAAAGCACTACCCTGTAGTGCCAAGGCTCTAAACACTTAATAATACGGTATCGTCGTCCGGACGTCCGGACGACGGCGGCGGCCGCCGCAAGAACGCCGCAGATGTCGACAGGTCGGCGGCTCAGCGGTGACATGCTGCAGCAGCATGATGCTCGCGACTGCGACAATAATAATAAGGCAGCGGTCGAATGACTATGCCAGACCTACGACTGGAGTTGGCGCACGAGGTAAAGTGCTGGGGCGGCTTATGCCGTCTAATGCCGATCTCCCGCCTCCCGGCGGGGCGCGAAGGATGGCATGCATGCGACAACCAACGACCGATGCGACCGTGATGACGGGGATCGGCTGAACGCGCCAACCAGCCGCAACGACCGGTCGGCGGCCGTTAGCGCACCGCACGCGGGCCGCTGTTAGTCGCACCCGGTACTATCCTTACTGAGCGAGATAATAATTGGTGTGAATTAGAAAAAGGGCAGTACCTAGCGACTATAACAAACCCACTTACTGCCAGAAGCAGTAGCGACTGCTACCTGTAGTACTGAAAGATCAACACAGCAATCATCCGCCTCAAGGCGCCCCGCATCCCGCAGGTACTAATATTGGTGTGAATACAGGTATGTAGTCGCTGACTACGTGTATCCGCTGGCTTCACGTAGTTGCCAGTGCCCTAAACCAACGTCGAGATGCGCCATACACGGTCGTGACGTCCTGAATAGGTATGGGCAGCAAGCTTTTCACCAGCTCAAGGAAGGCCCCTCTCGGAGCAGCACTCCTACGTGCTTTCCGACTCTTGGCGAACTAAGTCCGCTCGACCGCGTGCTGACAGGGGAGCCCACGCCTGCCCGTGCCCCAAGCCGCAGGTGTCGCGGCAGGCCATATCGACCGCCCCGAGTGAGACGTGTACCAACGGGAAGAGATGCCTCATGAGTACGAATACCCAAGGCCGGCGGTCACGGTGGATGCCGTGATCGTGGCTCAGGGCAGGGCACCGCAGACAGGCTGCTGCGGGCCGGTGGTGACAGCCAGCAGCAAAGTGCCGCATGTGCTGCTCATCAAGCGCGGACTCCCACCGTTCAAGGACTGTTGGGCTCTCCCGGGAGGGTTTGTGAACGCCGATGAGACTCTGCATGCTGCGGCTGTGAGGGAGCTGCAAGAAGAGACGTCGGTGGACCCCAACGAGGTGGGGTTGGCGGCAGAGCCGGCGGGCGGGGGGGGGGGGGGGGGGGGGGGGGGTGGAGGCGGGTGTGCTGTGTCCCCTCGTGCATCAACGCATATTTCCCCTGCATTGCCTGCCCTCCATGCGCTCGAGGAAGTGACCCGTGTCGCGCTCGGATGCATGCCGATTTCGGCCCGCAGGTGCAGATGCATCAGCTGGGGGCGTTTGGCGACCCTGGCCGCGATCCCAGGGGATGGACCATCACGGTCGCATATGGCTGCATAATCGCGCACACCGGCTTGCGAGTGGAAGCCGCTGATGATGCTGCTGCCGTCCAGTGGTACCCACTTGATAAGCTAGCGTCGCTCGAGCTGGCGTTTGACCACAGGATGGTACTCTCCAAGTCGCTCGAGCGTCTGGCGGAGCTGTCAAAGGCCATGCCAGTTGAATTCAAGGCAAAACTAATATCCACAGCCACCAGCCTGAAGCCATAGCGCCCTGGCCGTTGGAGCTGCCCTGTGGTTGTTGCCTGTGCATACGTCATGTATGCTTCGTCACCAAGATCCCTACTTTGTGTAAAAAGTAATTACTCCTGGCTAGGGTGAAATTCCCGTGGTGGATCCTATATTGACACATTTTGTGGTTGATGTATTGTTGCGCATGTAATCAGCAGCTACCAGTGAGACCTTGCATGCGCAGCTGGCCTGCTTGCGGTGGCTCCTTCGCAAAGCAGGGAATAAGAATTTCGGCAAGTACTGCGTTGCAAGCCAAATACAGAATTGCGAGACTTCGGACATGGGAACCAGCTGAGTGAACATTGTCGCATAAAGTGCTGTAAATTGGTTGGATTGCAGAGCTTCGCAGTTCATGTTTGATGATGCTGATGTAGCACACTGACAATTCCAACCGCAAGTTGGAATTGTGCATTTCTTATTGTGCGCAACACTGCCAGTAGTACAGTTGTCAGTGCAATTCACATATGGCTGCTGGCCGGAGCCCTAGTGACAGGGTTTACCGGTCATAACGCACAAAGCATAATTGCAGCTCGTTGCTTGATATTACAACGAAAATTGAGTTGCAAAACACTGAGTTGCCCCCCACCCGGCTCTCCGAGAGGGGCATTCATTGGGTGATACACATGGTGGCCTGCGATCCTTCACGTAGACAGCCCATGCTGACACCCCTATTTCGGTCAATCACCTCATCTGCATTTGAATCATTTATGATTACTGCAGTTAGCATGGATAAAACACAAATAATCGCTGTATTGATATACACAAATTATGCCCGATACAATTGCTTATACGTTCCTGCTCAGATGAATGCTTGGCATACACCCACTACATGCCCTATGCTATCCTAACATGTTAACGATGGTGAACAAACTGCCTGCTGTTAAATGTCATGTTTTCTCATGATGATATTATCCTACATAAACAAGCAATAATCAGTATGTACATTTTGCAGCTTCGCGGTATTCCATGTAGGCTCTGAGGTGTAAACACGGGCGTGTGCTGTACATCGGCAAATAAACAGCGTCCCCAATCTATCCTGCCAATAACCGCACGACTCTTTTCGTCGTTGAGCATCTCTATACGTGTATATCTGCCATTCCGTGTAAGCTGCGCGGTCCCTCAGTGCCTGACTGTATCGAGCTGCTAGACTGCGATGTTAATATTGAGGTATATCCTTGCTGAGACAGACTGCTGGCACACCCAGCAGGCGCTACGAACGACATACCCGCGCATGCTGCCACAATAACGAGCAGCAGTAGCAGGGCTTCACTTTTGCCAGTCCTGTCCTGGGGGCGAAAAGAACGAGCGGCAGCATATAACCTCCCAAAGTCGACTACTGCTACAGCAAGCAGCCGCCCGCCGTCGAACATATAAACATATGTAGGAATTACGGCGTGTATATCGTGCTGTTTATAAATTTGTTACTATTCTGTAGAATAATAGTGGTGTACATACAGATACATAAATACACATAAATACATAGACAGTGGCAAGCAGGCACGCAGAGGCCGGCGCAGCCGCCACCTCCCCCCCCCCCAAGGCCCATACGGTAAGAATCGCGTCACATCTATACAGACGTCGCATCCTAAAGACGATTCAGTATGTCGGTATGTACCACTGCAGCGATAGCAGATATATTCATGGATCGCGGTCGCTACATATTAGTTAGTCGCCAAAGCCGGGCCGGAAAGTACATTTTGATATTGCCACACCTTGTAACAATAATATATATACATAGAATAGTTGATTAATATATATAATAGCAATGATATAATTGTACTGAATAGATTAAATATATCATTTTTACATACATAATGTATGTATTATGTATAAATACACCTCTTCACATACGTATGGGGTTTGCAAATTCGATCCACATGCCTATGCGCGGCTACACTGAGACCGTGCGCGCGTGCATGCATGTTACTCAGGGTCGTCCGGCTGGGAGGAAATGCCGCGATAGCGCGACACAACCGATATTGCCACGCGGTAGCCGTTGCCGTCAACACTTTCATTTAGGCAAAAGCATGGCTTCTAGCGCTAGCGCCTCAAAACCACAAATTGCGCCACTCGGTTGCATAAATAAGCATGGGACACCGCTGACCCCGTACTCATACCGCATCACCCTTGGTATGATCACTATATATCCACCATACACGTATGGCACTGAAATGAAGTCATTCACGACCTGGACCAAGCCCTACGCGTCGAGGACGATGCATGGTTGATCAGCAAATCATGGACAACATGCGGTTGTGATCGTTGCACGCGCAGGCGAGGGAGGGTTCTCGCGGCCTCCTTGCCGTAGGGCAAAGTTTTCTATTGTAGTGCATGGCCGCATGCTCATAGCGCGCCATGTTGAACCAAGTGCCACGGCAATGGCGTGCACCTTGACGCGTCGATGCGCTAGTGGAAATAAAGTTGTGAAAGGAGGCGTCCGGCCTGATGGCCGTGGGTATCGCTCAAGGCGGGCATGTGTCAAGTATGAGTGGTCCGCGCACGAGTAAACGCAACGCACTATCCCGCCACCGTGTATCAGGTTTCGCTATCCACTTGGCGTAAAGTTTCACGCCTATGTGTTGACCACACGCTGACACAGACGTCATATTCCGACCAATTATTTCTAAAAAATCGAAAAAGTTTCCAACTGACCTCATCAGACGACCGTGCCGGAGCCAAAGAAATTGTAGCCTTGCTCGGGTAGATTTAAGTGGAAATTTCGGACGTTTCCTCGCAACGCACCGAGGGATACCGCGAGTTTGAGAGCTGCACCACAAAGCATCACTGCAGTCACTAGCCTCCCGGTCCACCTCGTAATTAGCATGGAATACCCTTTCATAACCCCGTAATCTTATCAGTATGACACTCGTATGTAGTCATTCCGTGACATACTCGTAAAAAAACTCCATCAGACACATATCACCCGTCATCGCGACGCTATATACGCGGTGGACTATTTTTGCATCATGCTCTAGAAGCCCGACATTGCGAGACGACACCCTCATCGGACACTTGAAAATCTGCATCAAGCAGGTTCTTCTTCCCGGCTTCGTCGTACAGCTTCCGCTCAGGGCAGTTGCTCAGTATGTTCGCGAAAGCAAAGATGAACGCGTTCTCGCCATTGGGTTGCTTTGGGTGAACACGGATATGGTTGTTTGTCGCCTGGCCGTGGGACAGTGCATGCAGCACGTCCTCAACGATGCGGGCCGTGCTGCACAGACCCCCGAGTGGTATGGCCATGCCTCCATGCCTCAGCTTGGCCCACGGGGGTGCCTAGAAGTAGCTTGGCTTGCTTGGCCATGATGGAGGGTGCTGGGGGACGAGCAGCCACGGTATTGTTTGGCGGGTGTGCGAGTGTGCGTCAGGTAGGCGCAGATGCAGCTTTAAAAACAAAGTCCAGCGCCGGGCGTAGACGACTCGCGCTCCGCTATTATATATAGCACAGGTCGTAACAATAGTGCAATTACCCGGCTTGCTGCGTATCCATAGCGTAGTATCCACGTAATTGTGTAAAGCCATGAGCCATATGCCGAATGGCGACCGTATGCAACGTTCAAATGAGGACACATATGTCCTCATTTGATACAAGCGTGCTCTAGGGTCGTAATTCGTCCGTAGCTACCCCTTAAGGGGGAATGAGTCGCGTAATGAGCTTTTGATTCGACGGTACGCGCCTGCACAAAGCCCAAACAGTGAGACAAGCGACTGACTACGTCGGGGATGCCGACGGTTGGTAGTGCCGCATGGGGCCGGTTGGCACACGGTGCATCAAAACTGTCGGCTTCTCCCAGCTACCGCACCCGAACACATATACTCAACCAGCACCCACCCGCCGCCGGCACCCAGCGTTACCCATCATCCACGGTTCCTCGCCTCGCCCAGTATAGCCAACCGCCACCTGCACGCAACGTACGACCGCGTCCCTACGGAGCTCATCCGTTACCTCGACCGGCAAGTGGTCGTGAGGGGGTGCATCCATCTCGAGCCGGGGTGGGTTCCAACCCACAAGAGCGACAGCAACCTGTATACCTCTCTCGACAAGGAACATACATGGCCGGGCATCCTCACCGTTGGGGCAGAGGTTCTCCGGAGTTGGAAGTTCTTCCTATTAGACGACGCGCCGGAAGATACCCCGTTTTTTGATATGCACGCATGTTTAGTGAAGTCGACGGAACCTGGCTCACCGCGGCGCGGGATCAGTTGTACCGCGCCTCGGAAGTGTGCATCGCGAAGGACCCACCATGGCACCCCAAGCTGCGGGAAGCTTGGGGTGCTCGTCCATGTATTGTGCATGAAAACCAGATGCCTCCGTGTCTCGGGCTTCTCATGCTCAACATGCATGCATGTGTGTATATACCCATGACTCAGTAGCAGGGCGACACGACGTAGGCAGCTTGGAGTCGGGCGGGGTGGTGGTGGTGGATGGGAGGGGGGGGGGTAGGGTTTATGGATTTTAAAACCCTAAAACCCGTGCCTATATCCAGAAGTTGCGCTTCCGTCCTTGTGTCCTCAACACTTCCCGCGGTAACCCGTGCGATATTGCGCGAACTGCCCGAATATAAGATCCGATATGCGGTTTGCGCCGTTAGTACAGTGTGCACCTGCGGCAACGCGACGCGCACATCGCGCGGCCCATTGCCCATGCTCTAGGCTCTAGCAAACCCACGACTGTCAACCACCGACACCGCAATCGCCCGTAGCGACAGAAGTACCTCTTTATGCGGCGATGGTGGGCGGGTCGCGACCGCTACAGCCACGCAGGCGGCGTGCTGCGGGATCTCCGTGGCGATCCCGCAGCAACCGATCTGAGCACCGCCCCAACCATAAACTTCGCACCGATGGCACAGGCTCCGTCGGACCAGTAGGTACTAGATGAACACGTACACTATTTATGCCTTCTATTTTGACTATATACTGCCTTTATATCCGAGCGATTTTGGCCCTAAAGGCGTATGGTGTCAGCAAAACGCGAATCCCTGATGGAGGTGGTCAATCGGGCGGCAGTCGCGAGGGTGGACCTCGCGGCCGCCGTCCCGGGACATACACGCGCCCCGAGCCAGCCGTAATCGCCCTGTGCCCTCCAAGGGGTCAGGAGGTAGGGCTACGGGATGGGGCGGGAGCTGGTGGGATGGACGGGGGTGTGCTAGTGGATGCATAATTCGCAGCCCACAATGCCGGGCGGGTACTTCAGGCGGCGCGACGCGGATCGCGCGGCGCAAGGCGGGCGCGGCGCGCGCGGACAGATTATTCGTACCATACTCGGATCGCGTCATCATACGACATGTGATGCGTTCACGCATGAAGTGTTGTGTCCTGGGACACGGTTTCAGCCATGTGTCCTCCCCTATCTTGCATTGCTGATACAGATTGTACCTGCGGGGTAGGGCAACAACCTCATCAATCATAATCAACAATCATAATAAATCATGTTCGGCTGCATATAAGAGTTGAATCGACTCATGTCCGTCGATTTCACATCCTGTCGAGTTCTCGGGTTTCCTTTTTTCCCTCCTGCACCTAGGGAATGCGGGGGTCGACACTAGCTGCCCGCGGCCTCGACGTCACGCCGCCCAGTAATCAACCACGGGCAGCTTCATCACTGAAAAGCCGATGTATGTACGGCACTTTGTGTGCCTCCCACGATCAATAAAGAAGCGGTCACCCCTGTACCCATCAAATCTTACAACCCCATCATCGTCCGCGAGACTAAACCATTATCCTAGTTTTGTGCTGGCCTCCTGCCCGCACCACTAACTCGCGCGCGGTTTCGAACCGTCCAAAGTGTCCATGCCCTCGGAAACGGTACAAAACCTTTCACTCTCCGCTCTCGCTGCTGCTACATGACCAACTCAAGCGAAGGCTCTTCTTTCCTCTCTTCCCCACACGGCTCCCTCCCCGACGGCCCCTTTGCGACGTAGTATAGCAACGGTTCACTTACCGCCTCCAAGATTGTCAAGGCGGCGGCTGTTGGGAGCATCGTGGCAGCTACTATTGCGCAAGACCCCATACAGGCGGCGCGTCGTGAGTCGGAAGACACAGTAATGAAGCAACTCATCCGGGAGCAGCTCTCCCGGTTTGTCGCCACTCAAGAGACACCTATGCCGCCGGCTGTCGCCGGTGAAGAGGACGCCAGTCCGGGCGGGAACGAGTCCCGCGCCGGTGGTCAAGACACGAACGCCCGTGCGCCCGCCTTCGCCCCTTCGAGAGAACCGCACTACCTTGATTGGAAAACCAACCTCACTACGGCTCTGCCCGGTTTCGAGAACGGTCTGCCTCCCGACAATCTGCGACGCCCATGGCTCTTCCCCATCGCCCTCGACCGAGTGCTCGAGTACCTACTCGGTAACCCTCGCCTCCAACCGGCCGCGGAGGAGTGCTACCACGCCGCGTGCTACGGTGCTTTCATCGCCGGCTCGGCTGTCGAGCTATACGTAAGCTACTGATAGCGGCGTTCGGTCACAGAATAATAGCGGTCTTGGGACAGCGGCTCGAGGACATAGTCGATAGCATGGGGGCCATCGACGACGGCCATCGTTTCCGCCTGGCTTACCTCCGAAAGCAACGGTATGCGCAAATGCACCACGGCAACACCTTTGCCCTCGACGTCGTACGGGAGCCCTACCTCCGCCCTGAAACCGAGTACCTGGGGTCGCCCATGTTCACCGAGCTGCCGGAGCTCTACAAGAACCGCGTCTTCGACGCCAACATCGCGAGTGGTGCAAAACCCACCGCCCGCCAGCGCTTCGGCGGCGCCTTCCGGCGCAATGACCGCAACCGGGACGGCGGCGGCAGCAGCCACGAGAACTTCAAAACCACGCGCCGGGGGCGCGAGGCGGTAGCGCCACGAGCCACCTTTGCAAAGGACGCCACCAAGGACTATGGTAAGGGCAAGGCGAAAGCTGAGGCACCCACGGTCGACATAGGCCAATGATGGTGTGCTCCGCCGTGCCGACCCCATGCAACTACGTTTCGGGGACACGCCTCAAGCGCGCCTTCCATGCCACGATGCACTAGAGTTGTCGGCATGAGCGGGTCTCCCTCATTACTCACGCTCATGCACGAGCCATCAGCCTCTCCCTGCCTTCGCCGGGGTCAACCTCCCCGCCTCTACTCCGTTGCTCCACATCACGGGTCTACACCGACTCCCCCTTTTTGACGCGGCCACCCCGACCTGCCGCGCTACCCCTCTTCGCCCGCCGCCCGCGCAGCGGGCTCTCGAGGACGGCCAGACGAGCCAAGTACTCGCGTCACGCTCGCTACGAGGTCAGCGGCTACAGTAGCCCGCCGTCATGGCAACAGCTTTGTGATGCACCAAGTCATGTTGTCACCACCTGGCGAGCACCATCCTCAAGCCCGGCAGCAACGTACGGCGCGTTTCGGCGCACTGCGAAGACACCTACCTACTTCATCGCCGACGCCGAAGCGAAGGCCCCCTGGAGCGAGCTCGTGCGAGCTCAGCATCGAGTCTCTCTACGGCACGGACGAATGGGGCGCCAAGGTGCTCGACATGCTGACCACATTGCTCACGGCTAGCACCTACTCCAGCTACGAAGGCAAAATTCGCATCTTTGCCGAGTTTTGCATCGATGAAGAAGGCATCTCCCCCTTGGACTGCACCGAGTCTACCTGGTACGCTACCTCGCCTGGATTGCGGAGCGTGGCACCATTGGCGCCGGCTCTCTGCAACCCTACCTCTCGGCCATAAACACCAGCCTCCGTCACACCGGGCAGGCGGGATGACGCCCCGGCCGCATGCCCAGCCATTGGCGACATGAAGCGTGCGCCTCAAATCCGTCAGCTCAAGACTAGAGAGGAGCTGCGGTGCGCCCCCTGCCATGCGACGTCATCATCGACATCCTCGACTACCTTCCTACCCTTCCCCTGGCCACCCCCGGCTATGGCACTATCCTCCGCGAGGGCGCCGTGGTATGTTCATCATCATTTATGTTTTACTCCCGTGGCGAGTCCAGCGTCTCCTGCCGACTCCGCGACATGGCCATTGACACCCACAACACCACCCTCTTCGTCAACCGCGAGAAGGAAGGACATCGCAAGCGTCGAGACGGGTTCAAGTCCCTACCTCAATTACCTGCCACCGCCGTGCCCGAGTGGACAACACTTCTCCGCCAGTTCGTCGCTTACCGCGACGCTGCGCTCCGGGCAGCCCCCTCCGCCAAGCAACTTGACCGATTCTGGGCGCTCCCCGGCGACAAGGCTTCCCCGCCCCTTACGTGGAACGCTTCTACCCTCGGCGACTGGCTCAAACGGGCCGTCGGCCGCATGAATCGACCCCCCCCCCCCCCCCCCCCCCCCCCCCCCCCGAGGGGATCGTGTGGACCTCGCACTCCTTATACGGAAGGGCGCGGCGTGTGGCGCAAACGCAACAGGCGTGCCCTTGGACAAAAAATCGCCAATGGGGCGGTTGGGCCCGCAATTCTGCAGTAGTCAACGACTACATTGACCCGACCACGCTTCCTACCCGCGCCGCCGCACTTATGTTCGGTTGCCCCCTTACTCCCGCCATGTGGTCCTTCGCAGCCTGCTCGACAACGCCCCCGCTCCGTCGGGCACCGCCCCGCCCCCTCCACAGTCATGAAGACCGAGGTGGCTAATCCTCCCTGCCTACCTCCCTTGAAATGTTATTTAGAGCTGTGTTCTTGGGGTTTCCTTTTTCCCTCCCTGCACCTAGGGTTTGCGGGGTCGACACCAACTGCCCGCGGTCTCGACGTCACGCCAGTAATCAACCACGGGCAGTCTTGGTGGTGCTTATTACTCAGCATTGAGAAGCCGATGTACAACACATTGCGTGCCGCCCACGGCGAAAACAGCGGTCACCCCCATATCCATCAAATCTTGTAAAACCATCATCGTCCGCTAGACTGGAACATTCTCTTAGTTTTGTGCTGGCCTTCTGCCCGCACAACCTGCCCTCCCTACCTCTTGTGGCTCTTTGCCGCAAGTACCCCTCCCTCCATGGTCTACGGGCGATGCCAGACCTACGACTGCAGTTGGCGCAAGAGGTCCAGTGCTGGGGCGGCTTCGGCCGACGTCCCGGGGCGAGCATTACTTTACTTTTACCCCTCCCTTTCCGTGTAACTAAGCATGCGAACTTTTCGGCTAATCCTCCCTGCCTACCTCCCTTGCTGAAACGCCATGCATCCGGCGCCATATCGAAGCTGCGATCGAGCATCCAAGCACCAGTACCTACCTGTACCCGCTCATGAACCTCCCGGCGCCTGGAGACGCTCACTGGCGTGTACAGCACGACGCTATCGCAGATGCCTTCCGCGATCACTGTGTTCACGACCTAGGTATCGCGGTACGGCGGGAGGTGGATGACTTGTTCCAGCAGGCAGTGCCTCTCGGCAACACCGTACCCCGGGATGAACTCAAGGACCTAGTGCCGGACGCAGAGCTCTCCCTTCCGGCGTTCAACGTCGTGACCGGGAGCTATGATCCCCGGAGCTTGAAGTCCACGCTGCTAGAGTTCAAGACTATGCGGTACGGGGTCAAGTACACTTCAGTGCCCCGGGCCACAGCTGTGGATCGGTTTGAGCGCTCCCTGTTGGGCGACATACAACGGGGGTTGGCTGCGCGGGACGCGGCGTGGCACAACACGGAGCCCGGACAGAAGGGTCCTCTTCGAGACATCCTGGATATGTCGGAGTACACGGGCATGGTCTTCGGCACAGTGGGTGAGGTGAGCAAGGGGGTGCACCGCACAGTGCGTGGTATCGCATGCTTGGCTGCGGACCGGGGTGCCCTCTCATCGCGGGGCACTCGGTGCATCACCCGGGCTCACCAGGAGGCCTTGCTCGCAAGAGATTTCCTCGGGGTCCTGAGCTTGGTGGCCGCTCGAGAGCGTGCTCGCTGCCTCATCAGACGGCGCAGATTCGTCTCCCATCCCGTTGCTGAAGCTGCACAGCACGTCCGAGGATCACCTACACACACACGTGCTCGCGTGGCCCGGACTCTGAACCGTGTGCGCATCACTCATCCATCCCGCCTTATGCGGGATGCGGGCCGCTTTTAGGCGGCTTGCTGTGTTGATTTTCTAATTCTGGGGAACTGCCCTTTTTGTAATTCACACCTGTACCCGGGAATGAAGCTGTACGGGTAAATGATGACCGGTAGGAGGTAGTTGCCAGCCAAGCAGTAAATTACTCGCAATCTCCAACTACCACTGCCAGGCACCCTTTCGTTTGCGTCTGCCGCATCCGCATATCGGTTGTTCAGCGGGGTATGTAGTCGATATCGTGCCCCTTCGACATGCGCACTGCTAATAATATACGAGGTACTACAGGTTTGCGAAAACTACCCGTTTTAACGATGATATGTCGATTACTGCACATGTAATAACGTGCTGGTTGCCGCCGATGGTGCGCATGCACAGCATAGCAACGACAATGTCGAATCATTGCGTGTGCTGTTCGAGCTTTGCTCTACTCGTAGAATATCGTCTCTATGCTACTGGTACCGACCGATGATACGGATTGTTTCTTGCTTAGAGACTGCTAATCCTTACTTTTATCGACTAAAGATATATTCAAGAGCCCACTGTGGTCAATGTGCGGATATGAAAGCCAGAAATAATGCAAGCCATACAGTCGTCGCTACCAGTACACGTATAGTCGCTACTGGTACCTGTGCCGTGTACGAGTAGCTTTTTTCGGGTACCTGTACCGGTACAAGTAATCCTTACCGGTACTGGGTACAGATCGACCTTGCCTACGGTGCGTCCGGGGCGAACTGACCAGTATCGGTGAGACAAGCTGATGTCAGGCGGCAGAAACGGGTAATAATCCGTGATAGTAACTGTGAGTCGCTACCTACCGGGACCAGGTGAGGGTGGCAAGACGCTACAAAGCAACGCCATTTCAAACTCAGCACCACAACGGACGCGAGCAGAGCGACATAATCAAACACGCACACAAACTCAGCCACCTTGTGGCGACGAGCAGTTGCCGCTAGAAGCTCCTGCTGTCAGCCAGCATCCGGGTAGCCGCTTTCAAGTCTCAGCGGCGGGACGGCTCGAAACCAACAGCGAACCGGACACACGCACATCGGAAATTGTCGGACGCCGATCGGTTCAGTCACGCCATCAAGGCTCGCTGCGCATAATCATTCTGCAGCCGCATCAGGGGACTCCTAGTCAAGAGCAAAGCCAGATATTTCTTGCAAAAGCAGCCAGCCAGCTTCGGCATTAGCGAGTAAAGCTTGGGACGCGCGGGCCTCGCATACACAGGCTTCCTCGCTTACACAGGCTTCTTCCTCCGCTGCGACCTGTCGGATATCTGTTGTCAACCACTACAACAGTCAAGACCATACCCGTCGTTGCCATCTTTCGCTTGTCCAGCAGCATCAAAAAGTTCCTTCTCCCTTCTATAGTGAGCAGCACAACTCGTCGAGCACCATCTCTGTTGCACTCCGCTCTATCCATTGGCGGTGACTATGGGTGGCGACACCGCCCCCACGAGCAGCGCCGGGACCGTGCAGGCGAAGGTCGGCAGCCCCATCAAGTCTGACCACTCCGACGAGGCGGAGCTGACGGACTATGCCGAAAGTGAACTCGACTGCTCCATCACTGAGAGCGAAACCTGTCGCTTCGATGCACTGACTCAGGAGCTGGACACCGTTCAGCAGCAGGTCTCCGACCTCATGGCTATTTCTGTACTCTTCGAGCGAAGGGTTGCCTCTGCTGCGAGTGAAAGGCGGAGGCTGCAAGGTCTCCGGTTGAAGCTACTTTATAGAAATATGGCCGCTGCGCTCCTCGGCCGACTCATTTCAACCTCGGCTCGAGAATTTGCAAACTACAATGCTGCTTGCAAGACATCTGTGAAGAGGCTATTAGAGCTTCAGGACCGGAGCACCGTCGTTCGTGCAGCTCAAAAGATACTACGCCATCTCCAGTTTAAGCTCGCCAAACACGACTTAGGGAAGAACACGTCTAGCGCGATAAAACGAACCGTTCGAGGGTCCCAAAAGCTCGCCGGCGGCGTGGCGATTAAAATCGCGGAATGTGTGTAGACTGTTGCCAGCTCGCAGAGCCAAGTCTGTGTGCTGCCACGGCGCTACATTCCGTCACACGCAAGTACAGACGCATTGATATTCACTAGCATTGCCTGAAAAGCTGCGATGTAAGCAATATCAACGAGAAGCATTTTCAGGACATACCAGATAGACGTGATTCGGAGTAAGGGCTGAGAAACACCACTCTTGTCTCTGAATATCATGTGCCTTTGAAGGGTTCCATGGTGGGCAATACTGTTTGTGTTACAATGCTATCCATAATCTTGCCAGTGCATGCATTTAGCGGTTGTTAAGGCACTTGGTATTTCTTCATGGTGTTCAAATGGAATTCCCAAACTGCTTCGACAGCTTGAAGTTGAAGGTGAAGCTACTTAAGACAGCCCCCCCCCCCCCCCCCCCCCCCCCTCTGCCCACCCGTTGGATAAGCCATTTCGTTCCACAAGCAATATTTCTGCTGGCGTGGCGTTTTGTACAGGCCAGCACATACATGATGCAGTTCACTGGACCATCCAGGCAGGTTATCCAGGCGTGATCCTGCTTGACCCGACTTAGCCCGGCATGTGGCTTCTGTCGCGGAAAGATTAGCAGGTGTGGCAATGCATAGTCATGCATGCTATGTATTGCCAGCCAGCCAGTATGTCAGCCAGCCAGCCAGCCAGCCAATAGGTAAATGAACAGCAATGAAGGCAGCACAACATGAGAAGGAAGTCTCACACATGAAACTACTTCTCGCAATGTACTCAAGGCTGACCAGGTACTACCTCTACCTACCACCTGGCAGCATTTGATATACTACTTGGTGCAAATGTAGGATGCATTCCAGCATGACCCCAGCCCCAACAGTCGAGCCAATCATGCATTGATCCCAATAGATTGACAATCGAGGCTGCTCTAGGAGCTTGCTGCTGACCAGCTCAATTGAAAGAAATAATGGACAGTGCGCGACGAAGCTGCACTAAGTTTCCGAAAACAGTGGAAGGAGCAATATAGGAAACGATTTTCTAAAATTACCCATCGGATAGTGTAGTGGACATATATGCAACCCTTTTCTACATGCAGTATTGCAACGAATGCTTGTAGTGTTGCGTGGAAAACATAATTTGGATGTAGCAATATATTGACGTCATTGGAGTGTTGCTGATGAAATATTTATATGTATATAAATAAAGGAATACATATATATGAAATATAGTAGCAGCAGAATATATACAGGCCGATATACAAGATGGCCAAGATATAAAGTAGCTAGGGGAGGGGGCAGCGGAGATCAGGCTCGTCGATATTTTCCTTCACATTGCGAGCCGAGCAGCACAGATGGGAATTCGACTTTCCAGAAATTAGCCAGCATACTGAAAAGAGTAGAATGATACCTTGTTGCTCGTAATATCATGGTAGCAACGAATGAGATATCAAACAACTGATTGGATAAGTGTATGATAGCTTTTCGGACGAACATATAGTACAGCTTTTCGGACCAGCATAGTACCTAGGTACCCGTATATTATTTACTATATAATTATTAATACATATTGCACAGTCTTGTATCATCAGTTACTCGTCTGCTGCAGCTTTGTGTGTCTGTGGGCGTCTGTGGGTACCATGGCTTCGAGGTTCGCAGAGTTAATATTTCCTGCGCTGCGAGGCGCGCGCGGCGTCCCGTGCGCGTATCCGTACAGCTGTATCTCTTTCCACAAAAGCGTAAAACCCAGCATATTGTACGGTACGCCGCGCAGCGTACCAGTATCCATCGTCAGAATATTATATATGCACGTGATGTCGCTATGTGGTCGCTGTAAGTGAACAGCCTTTCATTCCATCATCGTCGTCTTCCTTCCTCAGCAGCATTAAGCGCAGCACGTCGCCTCGTCGATATACCCATCACCTCGCCTGATTGCAGTCGCCAGTGCACCTGTCACCATCAATCTGAGCGTCGCCTCCATAAATCTGCCTGTGAACTGCTATACAAGTACGAAGTCCCTCTACCCCACGATTTTGAGAATGAGCGCGCTCGGCCTGTTCCGTTCGCTGTCCAGCGCCGCCGCCGGCGCGGTGCGCGGGATGGCCACCCGCGCGGCCCCAATTGCTGTTGGCGAGAAGGTGTGTGCCGGCCGACCGCTGCCCACCCATAACTACAGAGGTGCATGCTCCACGGGCAGACATTTGCAGCACGCGAATGGAAGACGATGGCGACCGTGTGTCCGTGAAGAGATACGCTTTGGCCGATGTTCGACTCCTGGGGCGTGTACGCGAACTCGCGAAGAGGCGTATTTGGAAACCTACATCGCGAGGTTGGATATGCTAACCACCCCCCCCCCCCCCCCCCCCGGCCCCCGCCCCCCCCCCCCCCGTTTCGGCCTGCTTAGGTGCCGGACGTTATCTTCAAAACCCGGGTGCGCGTACCTGGCTCCACCGACGAGAACCCGTTCGACTGGAAAGATGTATCATCCACTGACCTGTTCAAGGTGGGTTGTCCATTTGCTGTGCGCAGCTGTTCGTCATGCCCCCTCTCCCCCTTGCGCTTGTTCTTGCTGGGCGCGGCGGAGCTGAGTAGGGACCCCGCCCCGCCTCGCTCGCAGGGCAAGCGCGCAGTGGTATTTGCCCTGCCCGGCGCCTTCACCCCCACGTGCTCCTCCACGCACCTGCCTGGCTACGAGGCCGCGTACCAGGAGATCAAGGCTCTGGGTGTGGATGAGGTCTACTGCCTCGCTGTGAACGACGCCTTTGTGATGCGTCAGTGGGGCCTGCACCAGGTACCCCCCCCCCCCCCCCCCTCCCCATCACACAGTCTCCATATCTCCCACTCAAGCGCCACTCCGGAGCTCAGCCACAATACCCTTGCACCAACTCGCACGCACCTACCGCGCAGGGCCTGCCGGAGGACAAGTCGACAGGAAATTTCCAGAACGTGAAGCTGCTGCCGGACGGCGCCGCGGCCTTCACGCGCGGCATGGGGATGAGCTGCCTGTGGGACACCGAGCGCGGCTTTGGGGAGCGCTCTTGGCGCTACTCTGCCGTGATCGCCGACATGACGGTGGAGCAGCTGTTTGTGGAGGCGCCCTTTGTGCAGAACTCCGGGCCCGACCCCTTTGAAGTCAGCGACGCTGGCACCATGCTGGCCTACCTGAAGAAAGCCCAGTGAGCTCGCAGAGAAGACTAAGCACATCAAAGCCAAAACTTGAAATGGTCCAGTGGCGCACCCAAAGGGGATGTAGTGATGCCGCACAACCGCCTAGCGCTCTATGTAAAGTCACCCTCCCTAAAACAGCTGCCACATAAAGCATGCATGCGCGCATCGAAGACACATCCGCAGTCTTACAATTGAACGTGCTTGGGAGCATGGGCCACCAGCCTCGAGAAATCCTCACTGAGGCAGCCCCGCTGCAGCCCTGGCGACCGCTGCCTGGGCCACGGGCAGCAGGGGGTGGTCGGGCGGCGTAGTGAAGTCGGTGGGGCATCCCCCCTGCGCCCAATTGGCCAGGTCCTGCATGGGCGCAGTACGTCAGGCGGACATAGATGGAATTCACTGGGCATATGCAGGATGGGGCTGGTGCGGTTCACCGCACCTGGAGGTAGTCCACGTCCTGTAGCTTTGGCAGTGTCGTCGCAGGTGCCACAGATAGACCTGCTTTCCTCGCGCTGGAGGCTGTATCTGCGTAGACTGTGTCGGTGCTCCACGTTATGCCCTGCAGGCGCCACGGTCAGTTTATTAAGACGGGTCAGCTGGGCGCCATGGTTGGTTTTTGGTGGTGGTGGTGGTGGGGGGGGGGGCATTGGACTCACCTTCAGCATGTCGCCTGGCGGCTGGGTGAGCCCAATGAGATAGTAGCCGCCATCACAGGCAGGCCCCAGCACCATCTGCACCAACAAGATCCCTCCTCTATCAGCGTCGGCAGAGAATTTGAATAGAGCGAGGGATTGCATAGGGGAGGGCACACCTGATGGCTGTCAAGAGCGGCAAACGCGGCTGTTACGATATCTGCGGAGACATCGGGGATGTCGGTGCCGATGATGATTGCCTATCGTTGGGCAAGAGCAACAGGGGTCAAGATATAGAGGGAGCTGCGCTGCTAGTCGCCATCATCTTTCCCCTCCCCTATCTCCGACCATTATCTGATTGACTGGACCTTGCCTCAGTTTCCCCGGTAATCACACTCCGCCTGAAATGCAGAATAATGAGTGCGCACCTTGGCCGCTCCCTCTTCAAACATATGCCGGAAAGCGCCAGCCATACGCTCCCCAAGGTCAGGATCAGGCACCTGCGTGTGGACGGGGATGTCCTGGAGGGGGGGGGGGGGGGGTATCAGTACCCATCCGCCCTTGTGATTCGGTCAAAGGCTGCTAAACCTCCTGCAGGGATGCGGGCGGGCAGCGAGGGGAAGCGCCCACCAGGTGCAAACCCGCCAG